>BGZK01000968.1:0-237445 GCA_005406025.1 Eumeta japonica | reverse complement strand
TGACTCACAATGACCATTTTTATTATTCTATAATAAAACCTACTTATTTATATGAATATAAATCTTATGTATATAAATACATATATGTAAATAATACGTGAACTATCTCGGAGATGACTCTCACGATTTCGGTAAAAATATTTTTTACTAGAGATTTGCTTTTCAAGTTTATCTTATCTATATAAGTGAATTTCTTGAAAAAATGAGATTCTCGAAAGATGTTGAGCAAAACTCAGTTGCTCAGATACTGGTTGTTATATATTACAGAATACACATCGAGGATTTTTAAACTAAGCCAAGCGTTACTAATGATGGCCGATATTTCGTTTTTGCTCAGATTCGATTGCAGTTTACATAAAACATCCAAACGGCTTACCGAAATTCAAGTTGTTACAAATCGCTTGCTTCGTTCCGTTCAATTGGAAATTTTTTGAATGAAATCCATTATTGAAAAGTTTTCAGATTAGATAGAAAATTCCACTCAACGTAAATAATTTCGATAACTCTACAACTTTCATCACGTAGAAAGTTTAGATTATGCACTAAGCTTCATTCAGTAGGTAAAATGACGAAATTCGATAATTCAGAAAACGGAACATGAAGCCTTCGGTAAAGTAGATAAAACCCTAAAAAGCGTCATTAACCCGACAACGATTTTCAGAATCCACTGTCGAATCGCATCAACGTATAACCCCCCGCCGTGTTTATCAAAACACTTAACGATTTAATATGCGATGCGAGCGCCGCCGCCCTCCGCGCCCATATTAATGTAGATTATGTTTGTCCGATAAGTGTTTGTACTGTGCCTAGGTTTATTTAGGGTTTCTTCGAGCATAGATTTCGTATTTGCACTGTATTGTTATTCGATGTTTATGAAGAGTCGTTTTATTTGTTTATTTACAAATTATTTATTATGAAATTTTAGACGAAAATTATCGAAATGATAATAAAATAATTACCAAATGTGAATAAATATATCTGGGTAAAAAATGTGTGATAAGCAAAGTTTATATTACATGAAAGAGCAAAATTGATCAACTTTTTTTTAAAAAGATACGTAAACAGTAATATAATATTAATAACACAGAGTTGTACATTTCACTATATGTCGTGTTTTATTATTAACGATTCCTAAACGTACATATGGATTAATTCCTTTCAAAAAGTTGCCTGACTTTTCTAAAACTGACGCATTTACTGAGGTCTTGTCTCACTTTGTGATTTTGTACAACATTGAGTACTTATTTAAAAGTAGTCAATTTTGATTTCAAACTTTTACTACAAAAGACGTTAAATATTAGTATAAACACTAAGAATTTAAAGTCGATATATTTAATTATACGACACGTAGCATTGGACCTTAGAAGTCTGGTCTGCTTCAATGTGTCTCTTTTTCTGACCTCATATTTGGCTTTATATTCTCAATTCAATGGCCGACATCTATTTCGGGGCCGTCAATAAGGCTAGAATATTATGTAATACACTGGGCCGAACTAGAATTGATAAAATCATGACCAGAATGACCTATAATAAGAAAAAAATGTGATTTTTTTTCAATAAAGGCGACGGTCGCTCTGGAAGGTGCTCTGGCGCCTAGCTCTATTCCTTCACCAGTGTCATCTCTATAGTACATTCATGAATAAACAGTTTTGGCATCATTTCAAATCCACCTTTTTTTGTAGTCTTTTATATCAATGTATTTTTATATGTTTCTCACACACGCACAGTTTTGGCACATACGTCGACCAACTTTGTCTCTATGACATGGCAGTATCGGTGAAATTGCCCGTCACTAAATCTTATATACGTAAAACTCCTCAATGCATTTATCCATTGTCCATCCAAACTCCTGTTTAGGTGGCTACTTGATGGGATGCATGGAATTCTCTTTAGTTTGGGCAACTACGTCGATCATGGATTCAGCCGCATGTTCTTGTCAGTAACAGACTAACAAAGTGCTGACGCAAAAGTATTGTTTGTGGCATTTTAGAACGCGAAGTTTAAACGGAAACGGCCCTTGACTCGAGAGTTTGTCCATACGTCTTCAATGAATGATATCGCTCAGTTTTATTAAATGAAAATCGATGTTACCATTTTATTTTATGACGCTACCAGTATTGTCAATTTCATACCAAGCAATGACCTGTTACCAAACTTTTTTACCTACTTTGGTTTTATATTCTGTTTACTTGTCTTACATTACTCTTAACTTAATACGTATTTTGCCTCTGGAGAAATGTCATTAATAGGAAAAAAACGCTTTTAGTAATATGTCTAATCGTTTTAGAAACAAGTACGTGTAAAATATATTTAAAAAAGTCATTACATAAAAAAAAATAAAAAAAATTAGACAAGAACGGACTACACTAAAATCACAGTGATCAGTATGTGTGCAAAATATTGCCGTTATTGGTAATCAATTGTTCATAATGATGATAATAAGAAGTTAGCGGATTTTTTCGTTTCGCTTATTTTTCGCCGTTTAACGGTGGGTTTTTAGTATTTGTAATTTAGTATTTATTTTTATTTTTAATTACTTGCAAAATTAATCTAGGTGTTATTCTTGCTTTTAAAAATGAAGTTTCGCTTCTGAACCAACTTTTTTTGTCGCTCCATTATAAAAGCTATTTTATTTTATGAAATATCTGGTTCTCACATTTTAGAATATAGAGCTACGTGGAACAGGTAACACTTATCTATAATCTTTCTGTCGCTATAAAAAAGCGTGTTATTAAACCGAAATCGGTAGAGAAAACTCTGTCTTAATCTTAACAATTTTCCTTTCATGCTGATCAGGTAATTCCGCTGGAGTAATAGGGGAACTTGTAATCGCGAAACTTCTAATAGACTCTTAGAGGCATGATGTTAAGCGCGATATCAAACTAGCTGGTGGGCGGCGAGCACTTGATTACTATCGGCGATAAAAACTTGTGCGTTTTTCTTGGGAAATTCTTTTGAAGCTATTAAATTACACGTCACCCGCAGCCATTAGCTACTTTTCCTTTACGTATCGCAATTTTATTGAAGAGATTGTTTTGGTTTTTATTTATTTTTATTTCCTCACAAAATCCCCTTTGCGCGTACCGTGCACACAATATTTGCACGGCAGTAAATGGATCTGATTCGTCACGCTACGAGGTAACGCTCAATGATTGGATAAAACTAGCTACCCTCCAAGTTCCTTGCTCAGTTTTTTGAGATAAAACTGTCTTTCAAAGAAGTAGTGAATCTTAAACATAGTGATATGTGTATTTCAAATGTTGCGCATGACCTATGAGATGATGGTATTTTTATAGAGAAGTCTAATAGAGATAGATAGTAAGAATCATCGATGCGTCGCTGATCTATCTTTACCATTCGAGTTTAATCATCTTGCGTAATGTTGTTATAATATCAAATAAAATCCCTATCCTGGATAATATTTCAATTATATTAGAAAGTATGGGTATTCATTTTTCTTTCAAATTCATTAGTACTAGTAAAGCGGTATCGATATTGAACATATGTATTCAGTTTTGTTTGTACAATATTGGCTGGGACAGTTCTTGCACATCTTTATGTCACATAATGTCACTTTTATCTTCCTTTTTGGATAACCAGACTACGTCAATATATTTTTTTTCTACGCTAGTCACAACTTCTTTCAAACCACCAAAATTCTGTCGCATCATTTTTTCTGTATGTTTCTTTAAAGGTCACTTCGAGCATCTATGCAGGAATCATATCTCCATTTCGTGTCTTTCACTTTTATATTCACTGCCGCTCTTAAGCGTACAAAGACTCTTTCATCTCACTGTTTTGTTCAATTTGAGCACAGAATAACCTAAAAATATCTATTTTAATTAAGGTCGTAACAAATAGTGTTCGCTAAGCGTGGTAGATTGATATATAATTTATATTTCCGCGCGATAGTGCGTGGGCGCTGCAACCAATCCCTTTTCCCGCAACTTTCGCACTTCTCTTGATGATCTTCACGACGAGTTCACTCACCAAATATCATTTAAAGACACAGGGTGGTGTTGGGGGAGGATGGCTGGAGGGTAGAGGGTTCAATAAAAAATGACACTTCAAGTGCAAAATACAAAACCTTTTGTACTTAATTAACGGACATCTCTCAACATCTTCCAACTAATCATGTATAACTCGAAAATTCGTGATGACCACGTACTACAAACTTAAATCTCTTTAGAACGATTGCAGTACCCTTATCAGATTGCTATCTATACTAAACACTCATAGAAACTTCCACATCTTATTCGTTCCCATGCCTATCATGAGATTTTTTAACTCAACGAAAATGCAGAACACCTTTTCATATTTGGCTAAAAAGCTATTGTACTTTAAAATCTCTTGCATAACTTTAAATGTACAATGTTTAGAATAAGATATTGTAGTATCTAAAACAGCCAACAATCAAAAACGTTGTAGTAAGACAATATTTTACCTGAACATGCGCTGAAAAGTGTTCTTTAGTCGTCGCGTTTCTTCTGTTTTAATCTGTAGTAATTTTTGACTGTTATCAATATTTCTATCGGTCGGATGTGCGCTATGAAACTGGACAATCCTCATAAATTATTTATAGATTTTTTAATGTTTGTAAAAACGATGACAGTGACAATGAATGAAAATTGATGTATAGAAAAATCGAAATTAACTATGGTTAATGTGTTAAATTTTCATCTATATATTGTTTTTATATATACTCATTTCCATTAATTTGTTATTACCGTCACCGATTTTGCTAATAGTGGTAAAATTGCATGAAACACACAGCACGTTAATTATAAGAATATGAAATACAAGTCAGATCGAAGTTTTTAATACTTGGTATGCCCAAGGTCTTCGTTTTGATGTCCTTAAGTTGATATAATACCTCAGAATATGGAGGTGACTACATAAGATGGTTATAAATTCATTTTAAGAATTCATGCTTCAAATTAGAAAATTAATCACTGCATTATATCAATCACTCCATAATTAATTTTTTTACAATAATATTTGTATTTAAAAAAAGTAGCAACCTTCCTTTTCAATAAGAAATAAATGTAATAAATCTTCCCCAAATATTTTTGTGACTTTTTATTTTCACAATTTTAATATTATAAATTTGTTTTTATTAATAAAAACTAATAACTAGCTCTAACTCTGAACACGATGCATTGATTACTTTTTACAAATGTTAAAACCGTTTTTGGCGACATCGTTTAGAACAACGTACTGGTTATATTGCCTAAAATCAAAGGTCCCAACTGAATGCTCTATGACCGCTTTAACAAAAACATTACTTTTTTACGACATTGCTTACTACGACATACCGCATTAAGAGCCAAATTTGAATAATGTTTTCGGAGATTTATGTTTGTAGAACGACCAGTTCAGCTGTATTGTAAGCAATTTGAATAGGCGCAGTATAATGGTCAATGGCTATTATTGTTAAAGGAAACATAACGTGTTGAGCTTAGAATCTTTTGTGATTCTTTGAAACAAAACACTTGCATAGCGCAGAGTCAAGGCCCGCTTCTTCATATCTCTTCACTCAGTTTGTTATTTATCTGTATACAAGACTCACCAAAACATATTGTTGAGTTAATTGTGAAACTTTTAACATGTCGCAAACAAAAAGAAAACAAATTAATATGGAAGAAAAATCGCGTATTATTTCAAAACTAGAAAACGGAATTCCAAACAAAGACTTGGCAAAAGAATATGGTGTATTGCAATCGACAGTTTTAGCTGTTTGGAAAAAGAGGCAAAAAATTCAAACCCTTTATGACAATTTTTTTTAAATGAAAAAAGCCATAATAACGAATTTTAAGAAGATTTAGGAAGCTTTATTATAGTGATTTGAATATCAAAGGACAAATAATGTGCCAAATAAATGGACCAATTCTTCAACAACAAGCAAACGATTTTGCTCAACGTTTTGGTGAAGATTTCGTTTGCTCGATTAGTTGGATTCAATGTTGTAATAAGATGATTAAAATCTCATTACAGACTGCAACTGTTAAAGTTAATACAAAACCTTGACAGTAATAATCAGAACAGCTTTACGGTTCCTGATGCCATTACGATGATATCAAAATCATGGGAAAAAGTTCCGCAAAAAACTATAGCTAACTGCTTTACATATGCAGGTTTTAAAGATCTCATAACAATAACGTCAGTTGATATGATTTATGATAACGAAAAGGACAATATTCCTTTGGCTCAGTCAGCCCAAAATTTAGGACCTTTATCTATTACTGAAGCAGAAGTGTTCATAAATGTAGATAAGTCTATTACAAATTGTGCACCAGCTACGGAGGATGAGGAGGTGGAGGACTTGTACGAGAAGTTCAAGAGGAAAATGACGAACAGGAAGACTCTGAGGAACAATTTACAGGGCCGACTTTTATTGATGGTCTCGGTGCTCTTAGTGTATTACGAAAGATTGTTCTTTTTCATGAACAGGTTCACATGCAGGGGAATTATGACGATACGCTAATTAAAATCCAACGTGAATTACAAAATGTACATGCACGACAGAAGTGTTCCGAACAAAATAAAATTACAGATTTAATGCATACAGAAAAATAATATTGTTCTTTCACGTTATAAATTTTAGTTGAAATAAACAAAGTATAATTTAATTTCATACATGAATATATTTTTCCTATTAATACCTATGGATTTATATGTACCTACATATTCAATAATACCACTTCATAAAAAAAATATTTTGTGCCTCAAAACTCATCACCGGTTGTAGTTGTAAAAACTCATCACCGATTATTATAACTATCGGTGTTTGCGAATAAATGTGAGTAGTCCCTTCGATGTCGTTATAACAGATTTTGATGTATTTATATTTCATATAATAAATTAACTTTGTGAAACTACTCAATTTTGGCCCCCGGGAAAACTCCCGATTTGGTTTTTATATTTATGTATTGTATCACCTGAAAAGCACATCATTTAGTACTAAATCCAGCTGACATTATCGAAATTAATGTGTTGCGGTTTCCGCAGCTATTAATAAAGTTTTATCATAATGGTATAGATATAGACGCATAGTTGATATTGAAATTCATAATAAAAAATCAGGGGAATTCGCTTCGTAAGTCTAAGACCAGGTGTGATGTCTACCCAAATATAAAATAATGGGTTTATTATAATACTTAAGTAATAATACTTAAGTTAATATGAATGGAATTACTTATATTGATTAGGCGAATGATTCGAATGGAATGTACTTCGAGTAAAATTATACAGTTCATTGATTCATTATAAAATAGTTTTTTTTTCGCTACTTTTCGTTGACCACTCTAAAGTCCGTTTCATGTCGTAGTTCAGCTCACCGTATATTTTTCTGTATAACAGTTACTTAATTTTCTTTCACTATCTGTAATTCTTAGATTACTAAACGATCCTAATCATATTACGGACAGTAGGTGTACCAAAACACTAGAACTTTCTAATTCTATACAGAACGAATTTAAAATTTACGGTAGCAGCTTTTAATAACCGAGGGTAGTTTAACTTGAAAACAACAATCATTGTGTACGTTTGAACAAGACCAATGCAGCGTATATTGTTTGTTCCGCGTTCTAGATGGAAATACTTTGTTGACATTATCTCAATTAAGTCTACGTTTTGTTTACAGGGCCCGCTTCGAACGCGCCGCGCCACTTTGTGCTTGCCGTTCGCGCGCCCGCCCGCCCAGCGCCGGGCGGCGCCTTAATCCGAGTTTGAATCGAGTCTCGTCACTGTTATGAATTTAACTTTCGTAATTGCGCTGATGTGTTGTATTTCAATGCTGTCTAGATATATTTATGATTTAAATTGTTCACGTTCTCGTTCGCCTGATATATGATTTTCCCCGTCATGAGAGTTCACTGTAATGGTTTTACCGATTATGCTTTCATCTAGGCAAACAAATATCTCACACGTGATACGTGATGTTTGTATCTTTTTTTAAAACCACTGAGATAATTCAGAATATAAGATACTGCTCTAGTACAAAAAAGTTCAATGAACTTCAATTTTAATCTATATAATTTTATACACTATTGTTATTATACGCTACTAGTTAACATAAAAACTGCTCTTTCGGTCAACAGTAAAAATAATACTACAAAATATCATCAAAAAAGACGACAGTAAACTCAAAATCCTTTATAAAATAAATATTTTTTTTTATTTTAACTTCTTCCTATCTAAAATTTGTTACAAAACAAGTAATAATTTACAATATTTTTTTCTCAGAATTGACGAACGTATAATTTTAAACATTGTTTGGAAGGTAACTTATTTAAACAGTTCTTATACATGTCACTTAAAATATTTTTTCCCTTTGCAGACACAATTTTGCAATTTATCGTTACTTTTCTTTCTCGTATAAATTTGTTAAGCTATTGCATAGCTTCTATCGCGGGCCTTGAGCGTGGAGACCGAATCCAAAAATTCCGTAACGAAAATAACCTAACACCCCCCACTCCGACCGGCACAGCGGTGATACTTTTTACTTTTGCCATCTATCGATGAAAAGCAGAACTTTTAATGACTTTTTTGAAACATCACGCTTTTCTCTTTAGTTCAGCAACTTGCCTCTAGGTGGCATTGGTTGTATCGGCGTTACTGCGCATGCGTAATCCCCCTCTTCGCCCCGCAATCTGGTGACTCATGCCTGCTTAGAGTTTCGGCGTTAGGGCACCTCCTTAAAAAAATTACTGCATACATAAAATAAATAAATAATTAGAATTGCAAAAGTTGATAAAAAATACTATGCAATAGCTTTACCGCGGCAGTCCCCGAGTGCCACACGTGTTTTTTTTATCAATTTTTTAAACATGGGGTTTTAATGTAATAAAGGGCTTGCTTAAATTAAAGAATTTGCTTTAATCTATAAGGATTCTCATTTTTTTACCTAATTCCAATTGAACTAACAACTTTTACAAAGGATTACTTTTCAAAAATTTTTTTTAATCTATCCTTCATTACGGTTCTTCGCACGTCAAGAGAAAAAACGAAACATTTATAAGATCACTTTATTTGTCGGTTAAGACCATTTTTCTCAGAAATATCAAGTTGAAATTGATACGAAATACTAAATTCTACGGTTCCTTATAGATGTGAAAAATTCAAGTTTGTAAATTAAACCCAGTCAAAAGATACGGCTATTTTGTCACATATTTTAATATTCGTAATGTCGTGCTATCATAACTTATAAGATACTCGCCTATATCGTGAACTTTGGCGAACAAGCTCAGAACACGCAAAGGAAAAATCCGAAAATCGTTAGATTCTCGAAAATTTTGTTTATGTGATATATAAATAAAATATCACATAAATAAAAATATTAAGAAAAAACCACTAACTGACTGACTTATCACAAGATCTCTACAACTATAGGTCCGATTGACTTGAACTTTGGCATAGTTACACTTTTTTTGAGTTGTTCACTAAGAACGGATTTTATGCAGATACTGTCCCAAAAAATTTTTCCATTTACCAGCACATATATTACACCTGTCTATACGGGTGGAGCTGCGGCCAAAAGCTAGTACTATGTATACTGCAATCGACATATATGAGTATATTGATTGAGAGCTAAGAATAAATAGAAGAGCCGTGAGTTTGTAATATCTAAGGTAAGGTCGGGGCGTAGTTTATGCATTTAAAAACTTCTCATCATAAGGCCACGGTTTATATACGCAAAAATAGATAATACTCAGCGATTTTTTATAATTACAGTATTTAATAGCTTTATCTGTATTGTGCATCTTTATGAAACGCAAATACCTTTGTTTATAAAAATTGGTTTTATATTTTATTCTAAAAAGAAATTGCGTAATATTATTTCATATGATCAAATAACAATAAAAATTATAATGGATTTTCTTCTTATAATACGTTATTATTGTTAGGTTCTATTGTTCGTTGACTTTGTAACCGTGTACATATTATACGCCATTCTACGCGAAGGGACAACAGTCGTCCTGTATATTATCAAAGTTATATGATATGTTTTCGTGTGAGAAAAACGAGGACCTTACATGTCCTTATTTTACACTTCGTGCCCGCGATTATAATTCGGGGTGCCTTTGTCTCCAGTTTTGCTTTTTTGTGTTCACTGTTGCGCGAGAATTTGAAGATTGGATTGTTATACCTTTAAATAAGTAACAAGTATTTATTGCAAATTCTGCATAAAGTAAGTCAAACAGTTTATTAAAAATCGAACAGATTCTTTGAGAAGTTACTTACATAGTTTTAAGTAAATTAAAAATTAATGGTCTATTGGAAATATGTGCTTATTTGTTTATTAAAACAAACAAATCTTTTTGCTTGGAAATACTAAAAAATATAAATTGCTCTTTTAGTTAATTTCTTTTTTAAATAAAAAGATTCAATCTTTTAAAAATACATTATGCATTTGTATCTTACTGCAAAGTTGGGCTATTAGAATTAAGCATACGCAAGTGTACACCATCTCATGGGAAATTAGATATGTGATAGAAACCTGCGAAAAGAAAGGTTACGGAAAAGGGACGACGCAGGGAACGCAGAAAGCTCTCTTATAACAAGCATCACCTCGGGCGGCGCCGGCGCCCCCGCCCCCGCGCCCTAAGGGTAATCTGCCTAACGCGGGAATCCTGTTAAACAATCGCTTTGCGACGGGATGATCTTTGTACGTTTTGTATTAAATCGCTTATCGAATGTTAAACAATAAAAGCTCGAAGGTGAATTGAGAAAAAAATGCTACAATCTTAGCCGGTGTTGGTTATGCTTTTTTTTTTTCAATTTTATTACGTCAATGCCTATTAGTGTTACACAATTTGATTCTTTTGCCTGTCTTAATTTTCATCGGTTGAACACACTAGTGCCTGTTGGTACGGCCTTAGCTTACCAGAAAGCATTAAAAGAAAGGGCGGTATATATTGTATATAGTACAATAAACATAAATTAGAAACTAAAATAAAATAATAAAAATTATTAATTGTAATACGAATATGAGTATTAATCGTTTCAGAAATAATAATTTACTTTAAAAAAAAAATCAAGGATTCCATATATTTTTTTGAAAAACTGTCCTGTTCTATGTGTCTATACCGGTATGAAGACATTCTATTGAAAATCTAGCACAATTACGAAAATGGTTCGTTACGTACATATATTCTATGCAAGGAATGATAAGAGAGACTACTAGTGTTTAATAAAATGCACATCCCATTAAACAATTTCCATCTATAAAAACACATTTTATAATATAATTAGAGTTAACTTTGAGTTATGATAGTTTAATCTTTCTAATGGAGCGGGCAAGCCTGAAGTGGCGACATGGCTTTCCATTAATTAAATTGATAAATCTGTTCATAACAAAATTGTGATTAAGTTAAAAGTATATGTAAATTAGAAAACGATTCTAATGAAACTGAATGCATATGATAGTTTAAAAGATTGTCGTATTAAAATATTTTTAAAATAAGAAATAAGTTGTACGTTAAGTAAGGAAACAAAATGAAATAAAAGATTAGAAGGAGTCCTTGTAAAATTACTTTTAACAAATACTTTTGAAGTACAAAAGAATTTACAGCGAGATTACGATTTTGGTTGGCCAGTACTCAAACTTCGACAGGGACTGAATAAATTTTTAAATTGTAAGGTTATTGAAGTTATTTTATCAGCAATTTCATTTTATAACCATTGTATATAGTTTTTCTTTTTAATTTTGTTAAGCTGCGAACGTGTACTTATACGAAATTAGCATCATAAATTATTTGCATTAATTTCTTGCAATACTTATTAAATTTAAAAATAAATATTAATATTTAAAATTATTTTCTAACGATCTCTGCGATCGTTTGACTATAGACTATTGTGTGTTTGAGATTGGCAGTATGATCATAAAAGTACATGTTTAAAAAGGTCTACAAAGTTTCGTCTGCACCTATTAATACATAGATGAAATCTAAATAGTAGAAACACTATTCAGTATTGTACACAGGTTGTGAATTGTGGATTTTAGACTTAAGGAGTGTGAAGTGTGACAAACAGAGACTCATACTCTACTATCGAAGGTGGAAAAACAACAAACGATTCCCAAATTTTTTTTGTAACTTTAAAGGTGGTCAATCGGAGAAAAACCAAAAAAATCGTTTGGTAAAAAAAGAGATAATGGTACTGAACTCTTTCATTTTTGGTTATTTATACGTAGATTATCAACTTCAATTTATTGCCAACTCCAAATACACATTTACCTACTATGTACTAATGTATGGCTATTTCGACATTGACAAATGTTTGTAAGAATCGACGTAATTGCTTGAAATAACTTTTGGGGTGATTAATTAAATCTTTCATTTCGAAAAAAAAATGAAATTGCATGGACTGATTTCGCAAAAATGTTAGTCATTCGCTCCCCCGACAACAAGTAATCCCAATTAACGCAAGTAATATTTTTTAACAACAAATATTAATAAATCATATATTAAAAAATAAGAAAGACCTATAATGAAAGAATTATTACATCTATTACATACTAGAATCTGCTGGCATAGCATTAGTATACTAAATACAAGCTGCTGCACTGTGCATACGAGTTAATTTTCTAGGCGGTTAGAAGTGATACGTCCTAAATCCTTCGACTCTCAGCAGACTATCTGTCTACCCACGACTAGAACTTTCAGGAAAAGTAATCCTCAGAAACAGTGCAGTTCGTCACACATCAGTTGGCACGAAACGACAGCCGAGCACTGCTACTTGGGGGCGTTGCGCTTTTATTCTGCACGCATTGGCTTTAAAACCGGTATTACATTTTGGGTAGACTTGTGGCATTGGACGTAAAAGAATTCGTAACATTTATCATTTGAAACCGATCATTTATGAGACCAAGTTTTGAATTTACGAAATATCGTAATATTTCATACCGATTAATATTTCGTCGAATGAAATACCGTATATCCAAAGCAAATAGGCAAAAATTTGCAATAGATATTTAATGGTCATAAGGCATGTTTGATAACGAAAGAAATTTATAGTGGCAATTAATTGCTACCAAGTTTTTGAGAGGGGAAAATGTCAACCCATTATCTTCGTAATGCGTAAGGCGTCGAAGTTCAACTTCTCTCCCTCTCAAGAACCCAGTTTATAGACAACCTCTCGTCATTTGTAACTCGAAATGAAATTTTACCTTATATTACATGAATATTTATGTGAATGCATGTTCAAGTAAGTTCATTTTGCTGCTATGGTATCAATTTAAAATTCAATTGTATTGACGTGTATTTTATTGAAATTAGAAAAAAAAGCTTGCAACGCTGAGATCAGGGACGACTGCGAAGAGTGATTTTAAGTACACGTATGACCTACGATTCTAATATTTCGTCACGATTTCAATTCTTGTCGAGTTCCGGGACTAATCTCTATTTGATTTCGATTGAACCGCGGCGCACGACGAGATTTGCACCCGACGCGCCAGTTTTTTTCTTTTACATTCTCACCGTCTTCATCCATAGCTGCTGATATGGGAGGCGTAGGAGCGGTCAAAATTATGGTTGTTCTGTATCGACATTAATCCATAGTATAGACCGATCGAAAAGTCTAAGAACCCTAAAACTAATATAACCCTTTATATGTGTGAATAAATACGTGTCTCGGAAAGATAGATGTGGAAACGGTGTTGTTAGAGAGCGGTTGGTTTAAAGGAGGATGTAGCAACTAGAGTAGAAAGAGGTATTCTGTGGTGTTTTGGACATCTGGAAAGGATGAATGAACGTAGACTGACAAAACAAATTTACAGAGCAAATGTGTGTGATGGAAAGGTCTGCACAGAAAATTCTATGCAGATGATATTGGTGACATATTAAAAAAGGCCAAATTTTAAGCACCCGAAACCGACAAACTTGCATAAAAAGATTAATGGATGTCAGTGAGGCAAGAGAGATATGCAAAGAGCATAGCGTATGGAAATAGTCTCTGCCTAACCTTTTGGGAAATAGACGTGAGTTTATATTATTATTATTATGATGTATGAATAAATAACTATTGGTAACGATTACGAAATTAGCAATTGTAAAAACCTTATGTCCGTTTCTATTGCCAACTCGAAAGTTTCACGATTTTCTTTATTTGGTTATGTTTGGATGATTGTAATTTTTTTTTAAGTTCTTTACGCTAGAGAAAAATACTGAGAGTCTTATGTCAGTCACACTGTTCTCAAAATACGCGCTCACTTTCAGCAAAATTTGAAGACCGTAAAGTTCTTCTTCAATAATAGATTTCGTATAAATAGAAATCGATTAAAGATAGATTCGAAAATTTATAGCCACCTTCTAGGTATAATTTAAGACAGTTTACTTTATTATAGAAAATATTTTTTGTGCATTGGTAGCACAAAATAATCCAAAAAAAATTTCAAATTATATGAACTGAAAAGACGTTTGATATTTATTAAAAAAGAGAGAAAAAAAGATATTGCCTTCGTATAAATTTTATATTTGATTAAAATAGAAAGAAAATAAACAAGTTGTTCACGCCTCCTTACTCATAAATTTATTAATAAAATTACGATCACAAAGGTTTGTTTGTATTAATATAGTAATATTTATCCCGTGTCTTTGATTCGTACCTGTCCCAATTTTTACATTTTAAGAATGCCTTTAATATTACTCATATGTAAAACAATTTAAAACATCGAAAAACCTTTTGAATGAATGACTATTTATAGCTACGTTTCGAATTTGCTAAGTTATATTTGTTTATATCTTTTCAAAAGAGCCACTGAATATCCTAATATGAATCTTGTGTTCGGTCCGTTATTTAGTTTAGATAGCTCTACTGCGACAAGTATTTAAATTAATACACAAAACGTTCTATCGTTATAGGTCGAGAATCTTAACGATTCCATTAATCATCGAATGCAACACAAAAGCAGGCCCCCGCTCCGGGCGCGGTGGCCAGCCGTTAACTGCATTCCCTAGATTTCATGGTATTTCAGTTTCTATAGCGATGTATCGGCGGATTGTTCGCATGCCAACAGTTTGAAATTCTAATGCGGAGATCGGGCCGTTGTCAGCCTCATGCCTGTGGGGTGGGGCTGACGTGTGCACTGGACGATTATAGAAATTGGTTAAGAATGATTTATCGACATGCGATGTACAGCTTTAATTTCAGTGCTATTGTAATGGTAATCATGTTATATTGTAAGAGATAGAACACAAGTACACTTGTTTTATATTAAAACACGAAACTTATTCATATTCTATAATATTTAAAGAATAGTGCATTGATGCGTGAATTGATGACTTGAATTTACTCCTTAGAGCGATTTTCTTGGAATGTATGCAATTATGCACTAGACATAGGGGGTAAGAAACGCATCTCTCAAAATAATAAAAGCCTGTATATATTTTTATTCATAAAATTTAATATTGATTTGATAAAATGTTGACCTACACAAATCATATTAAATAATAAAAATTCGAAAGTGCACAACTCTACATTAAGCGATTGGTTGCAATGACTATAACGTTTAGCACCGAATGCAATGAAAGCTTAACTTACCTGCGTTAGAAATAAAACATGTTTAAATCAGGAATGGAAGAAAAATATACGCGTTCAGGAACGATGCGCGAACATGTTGCGTAGAGAAGTAACATCACAAACACATCACTTTTTGTTAACACACGATTTTGCTTCCCACTTAATTTTTGGTATCGCATACTATATATGAAGATCGTCTTTAAGGCGTAAACTTCGAAAGTCTACAAATATTAATAACAAATTACAAAGCATATTCTAAGTATGCATTAAATTATGGTTTATTCGAAATGAAAAGCATGTGCTTTATGTCGAAGCTTAAATAAGAGGGTACGCTAGATGTAGGTATAACAAATCATAGCTTTTTCTCATTCGCGAAATAAAAATAACACCGATTTAAAGATATACATTGTTCAAAGTAGGCTTTGCTAATCTGTTTAACCACGCTGTATGTGGCATAAGGTTTTATGTACAATAAGATACTTGGAATATTGCGTAGAATTTATTCGAACTTGTGATGGAGCCATTCTTTTGTATTAGAACGTTCGATCAAAAAAGATATCAACATAAAGAAGCATTTTTGTGTTGAAATGTACCTACTTTCATCCAATTCACGCATGAGCATCTTTGTCAGGGTTCCACATTTCAAAAGAGCAGAACCTTTATTATCTATCTGTATATCTGTCACTTTTTCTAGGAAGCAGATAAAGATATCGGATTAATATAGGTATAAAAATTAAAACTTTTAAGTTAACGTAATCAAAAGATAAGACAATTTGGTCATATAATTTTATACACGCAATATCATTCATCGAAGCTTAACATATTTATCGGTGACTTAAATTCATGTAACTTGGGAAAAGAATACTTTATAATAGGAATAAAGGGAAAAAATATTACTTTGCAGTTGTCACATAAGAAGTAAATGTTTTTGTGATTAAATTTAGCATGTGCAGTTTGATTATCTACACTGATGTAGATCTATGAGAATATTTTTTAACTTCATGCTATGAAAATTGAAGATTTTAAAAAATACATTAAAATGTTTTATGTCCAAATCATATTGAAATATATTTGTACGAATTCTTAAAACGTGACTTCTATTTGTACTGGTGCGATAAAATAAAAGACGTGAGGGTCAAACCACATAAAATTTATTTAAAGTAAAACGACGCTAATAAATATAAAAACTGTTTTACCAGTTTATTAAAAATTGTTAGTACCGTTTTCTTGAAAAAGAAGTACCGAGAAATTCATTACCGATTTCGAATAACAGCTAAATAGGCAAACTATCAGGGTCTGTTCTGAAATTTAATTCTATCGAGAAAAGTTTATTTATTTTATCTTATTTCAATAAGAAAGAAATCTTATTTCAATAAGCGATCCTAATGATGTATACAAATTTGAGAATATAGGCGAATTGAAAAAAACGTAATTTAGATATTTTCAGGATATTAAACCTGAATGGTGTTTACATATAGCCGAAAAACAGTTTATTTCTTTTTAAATTATGCGAGCACAATGACTGCTATAATAACTAAACGAATATGTATAATTTTTTAACTGTAGTTTATATATACGCTTTTCCTTGCAGGCGGACCACGATATTGTAATATTATAATTACGTTTCATCGCATTTCAACAAGCTGTTTAATGATTGTAATCCATACATATATTTTTCACCGGTTCCCCGCAAAAGCGGGCGTCAATAAAGCCGAAAATCACTCATAACATTGCGTCCATGAACAGAAACATACATCCGGACTACGTTAAACGAAATGAAAACATACACGCGTGAGCATTTCAAAAATTATTCCACGGAATATAAACAAACCGGAAGATTCCGTTTTTCCCGGAAAACCCCCCGGTGTAATTTATGTGCGTTGTATCTATGTCCACAGAAGCCCCCCCCCTCTTCATAACTGAAACAATCTGATAATATAATGCGCCGGTTCAAAGGAAACGCCAGGGAGATGTAATTCGTTTGAGTACTTTATGGATTTAACTCGGGCATTTTTAAGGCGCCAATACGTGACCCGAATGTCTACGACGGCCATTGTTCGATTTGCTCGAGCGCCGCCGAGATTCTTAGATTTCGGGTTCTATTATTTTTCTGGTGGGGCCGTAACGGGGATGTGGAGAGAGAGAGAGCGCGGAAGAATCACAGCGTTATTATTCATCCTTCCGTAGATCTGATTATAAAATGTGAGACAGTCCCCCTATACGTTTTGACCACGACCGAAGCCTCGCAGCGGAATGAGGTCCGTGATAAGACGGCGGCGGCGGAGTCGAAGTGGCGACCGAAATAACCCGGTATACCTATCGACTTTATGTCCTGGCTTTTGAATGCAGGTAGGTCAAGATATGGAGAAATTGAAGTTTGCGAGCCGGCGACGGGCGAGTGGAAGGGGGGGCCATCCATAAATTACGTCACATAAATTATAAGGTTCTTCCCCCCCGTCCTTGTCAATGGTGGTCACACGTAAATGAAAACGGCAGTTTCTTACAATTTTGTTTTTGTTCAAAATACTTTAAAAATTGGACAAAACAAAAGACATAAACCTTTTTTCATTTTCGTATTTCGGATTTGACGTCACAATGCTTTTGACCTGCTCCTTGTCGCGCATTGTCACATTTCGTTGACTCCTCCGTCCCCCCACTCCAAGTGTGATTTAATTTATGGATGGCTCTTAGGCCTTTCGCTTCCAAATCTCGTAGTCACCCAATACGAATACTGACCAAGGGTGAGTGGGCTAATGAGCTTTTAATGTAATACAAGTTACACGTTCTTCGCTTTCCAGATCACGTTAAGTCAAATCGTCGATCATTAATACCGCATTTACCACTACGGTCGTTATATTCATCCCTCATCCCGAACCACAGGTCGACTTATATGGGATGCATTTATATTGCATCGAGTAATACAATACTCGCATATTTTAAAATCGCTCCAAAAAAATAGCGATTTCATAACAGATCATCAAAAAATAGGAATAGAAATGCGAATTATACTAATGGTGTACAAAAGTAAAAATTAAAAATATATTCGAATATTTCATTGAAATCCCAGATGAAATCAAAGTGTAATATATAAGCAATGTACTTTATACTTTCTAATTATCAAAAACATAATGATTAATGAGGAATTAATTCAGTTGAAAGTCTATTTGTACTGCCATTCTGTTTTGCAAAACGATGATATAATCATTTTTTTTGTGTTGACTGTACTGAATGCTTAGCAAGCAAGTCACCGGCATTTGTTTATTCTATAGTATAAGTATAAAAAGTACCCATTTCATTGGAATTCCACGAATATCATATTGCCGATTTTTAAAATTCGTACTACGAGTTAATCAGTGTCTGTTTGTACTAAGGGTGAGATTTTTGCAATGTGTTTAACGAAAGGTAAGTTAGCATTTTTTATATTCTTGTTATACTTTGAAACATCTACAGAATATTTTCATTTTATTTCAAGGCAATATTTACGCAGATCACACTTCAAAAGTTTTAGAATTGGCCACGTAGATGCTGTAAAATAATTCAACAGATTTAAATGAAAAAAATGGAACTATTTTCCAACATCATGTTTATTATATTCATCTGTCATTTGTTTTAATAAATTGGCAACAAAAGGAAAATTTTTCGTCTTACGTCAATATGAATTTAACAATACAACGACATTCTATGAATTTCATTGACATTTGAATCAACAAGAAAGTTATGACAGACCGATTGACTTTTCATAATAAAGCTCTTTTCCTTGACACTGATTTTAATTAGTTTAACTAATTCAAACGTGTTCACACTGATCTGACTGACGATCTGCGTAAGGAACATCCTACGGCGACAACAGAAAACTACGTCAGTGCTGTGCGCCTCATGATAGAGATTGATAAAAAAGTGACTTACTAGAGGACTCGGACAAGCTTAGGCATCAGTATGAGTCAAGTGCACAAAATACTGCATGAATATTTAGCGGTAAGGAAGCTTTGAACTCGGTGGATACCTTATAATTTCATCGACGCTCAAAAACTCCGTCGTATTAATTGCTGCCTCCAAATGATGCAAAAATTTGCTGGTGATGACTCAAATGCTGTATATTTACAGGCGTCGAAAGCTGGATTTACTGCTACGATCCCGAAACCAAAAGGCGGCCTGCTCAGTGGGTGTTTCCTTTCGAAGAGTTGCCTGCCAAAGTAAAACGAGGTCGAAGCGTCGGAAAAAAGATAGTGGCCTCTTTCTTTGGAATGTCAAGTCATTATTGAACAATTATTTTAGAAGATAAGGAAATAGTCGCTGCAGACTGATGCACCAACAATTGCTTGCCTCTTGTTTTGGAAAAAGTTCGGGAAAAACGAGCTCGTTGCAGGATTCTTTTTCGTGAAGACAATTCCTCACGACTACCGTTAGGCAAACGACTAACGATTTGTAAGTTTATGTATAAAAATACTAACTCACTTGCCTTACAACTCCAACGTCGCACGATGCGGTTTTCATTTATTTCGTTAAATAAAAGAAAATCTTCTAGGAAAGGGCCTGACGGATGCTGAGAAAGCAGTGGATATATATGAAAAAAGCCGTCGAAGCGACCCCTATGTGCGAGTAGGCAAGGTGTTTTTTTAATGGTTCCATCGAATAGAGCGATATATTGGTCTTAAAATATACTATTTTGGAAAACAATAATAATAAAAATAACATGCTAGTTTGCTCAGTTTTTGTTTTTCTGGGGACTTTCGTATTGACTCACGAATATAATGGACTTTGAGATATTATGAGTAGGAACTACAAGTTAATTGAACGATTATTAAAAGCTAATAAAAGTTAAGGTGTTATTGTGACACTTAAAAATATCATTAATGGAGAAAATCTAGTGTATAATATAGAAATCATGTCAATTTCATATTTTTTTCCAGTAGGAAAAAAAATCCTTATCTCTATATCGTAATTAAATAATACTGATATCAAATGAGCAAACTCATATATAAGTTTTAATTACATGTAATAATAATGTAACTTGATTCTATCTAAGATTTGTTGTATAGTGCATTATTGGAAAAATCGAAATAGGGCATACTTAATATTAATTAATTAACTTATTTATATTAACGAATTATCGAGTCCCGAAATGCGACATTATTGTGGGTCTGAAATAAGACAAGCCGCAATTGTCCATTATAACGACACATCATTTTATTAGGACCCTTCATTTGGTATCCGTTTTATTTCCATAGTCATTAAGTCTTTTTTTGCGTCAAACAATTTTTTTTTGATGAGAAATATTTTACAGTCGAAAATTCTTCTCCACTCCAATTTCCTCTATATTCAGAATATAGTCCTCGAACTTTTAATTCGTGATGTGTTAAAATGGCATCCGGTTCTGAATACAGTCTCTACATAATCGGGAGCCCGTTTCTGCATAGTTGCCAAGTTAACTCGCAGAGTGAGACTCCCCGTATTTCATACTATAGCAGTATGCGAAGTACGCACTCCCGCGCCGCCTACCGGCCAACTTTATTAAAGCGCAAATTAGCAGTGAATTATTATGAAGCTCATGATATTTTATGATTCTCTCGTTATCTTCGGCGTTCGACTACGGTGAATGTATGGATGTGCTGACGGTTGAATTGGCACTACTCACGTAGTGTATAATAGTTTTGTCCAAAAAAAATCAAAGTATCAGTACCATGCAAAAAGGGAAACTCATGAATCGCGTTCAAGTCTTTCTGTTTGTTTATAATTCTGAATGATTATCACTATCAATTTTTCTCTTATATGAAAATTGGAGACAGTCTAAAAATGTTTTAGATATTTAACAATTTTTTGTAATTACTTGCAGAGAAATAACAATAATACCCTACTTCAAATTACAAAAATGTCAGAAATTATCTAATAAATAAATTAAAATTATAACTGTTGATAGTAATTTGTTATATAAAATTATTCATTATTTTCTACGCAATCACAAGTTTTGATGCAGTTTACTATTAGTGATTTGGAAAATTTACTATTATTTTTTTTTCCTTGTAAGGATAAAATATCCTGTACCACAACTATTCACTGTAATTACTGCCAATGTCTTTCTGAGGTTCCTTTTGCGCGTGCGAATAAGTTTCATTTATTATAAAAAATCAAAGAATTGCATATCGGGCCACACGCAGTATAAGGTTCCGTAGTTTCCGGTCACAAAATATGGACTAAAAAGAGGGGTTTTTGTTTGGTACTATGAACATGTATTTCAGTTCGCAAACGAATCCCAGAATCTAAAAAGGATTTCCATACACCCACAATATTTTTTCGACCTATCTAAAAACACTCCACACCACGGGATCGTAAAATTTTGCTTTTTAAGATTCTAATCTACCATTTTTTCGGCGTGATAAAATGTACCCGCAACCAAATTAAAGCTTTCTAGTACTAAGGGTCACTGAGTTTAAGCTGTGGACAGACAGATGGACGAACGAATAGTCATGGCAAAACTATATGGATTCCTTGGTGATTACGGGACCCTAAAATCAAGCACAGCAACAGTTTCTTGTCATTTCAGACTTCAGCTTATAACTAGACAATTCGCCTATAAAATATATCACATAGAAGGGAGTTATTTCGAGAATAATTAAAAAAACGTCATCACAATATATTTTATAATCTTATCTTATGTCATTAGTTTCAGATCAACCCTTATATTTTTGATAAGGAAATAATTAAGGACAAACAAAATAAAAACTTTTAAGTCTCGGTATAATATTCTCGATTGCTTTTATTAAATTTCACAAGCATAAAGATTTTTTCCGTTTTAGGTAGACTTTAAATGAGTCAAATGCGAAATTCTCTTTCACTTCTTGAAATCATTTTTCTTAGTTATTTTTTTGTATCACGAGACATAGAGATAATGACATCTGAAAGACAGTATGTTCGAAATGCTCAGCGATAGTGAAACAAAGATGTAAAATAATTCTGTTGTTGCGTCAGGTTTTATCACCTCACTGTCGAAGCATTCCCCTCCCACAATTCTTTATTTAAGATTGAGGGGCTCGAACCTGAAGCCATCCACGCTGATTAGGTAAGAGTTGGGGACTGTTGAGGATCAGTATCACCATCGCAATGACAACCTCGAGCAGCGATGACTGACGGACTCTCGAAGCAACGGAGCAAGTCGTTTAATTTTTAACCGACTTCTAAAAAGAAGGAGGTTCTTTATTCGTCTTTAAAGTTATATATTTATTGGTCAGCTTACCCGTGGTCAGGATTGAACCCGCTACTTTCCGGTTACGAGGTGATGTTCTTAACCACTGAGCCACCACGGCTCGTTGGTAATGAACAGCCTTCAACGTATCCAGGTAGCTACTTATCTTTGATGAGTATTCCGAAGGTCCTCGGAAATTTATATGTATTTTATTATTTGAAGCCCATGTGCCCGTATCGCGGGACGCCGAGGGGGGCCATACAAAAGTCGGCCTGTAGCCGTAACCCGACACCGCGAAATTCGCACACACGCCCGCGCCATTGACGCGGGCGCCTGCATAAAAAAGTGCGAGGAAGGTAACGCGCCGTTGTTCAAAGGTGCGAACCGACTCTCGTATTACCAATAGACAAAACGATCCGGCGACACAGACCATAAACGGACCTTTTGCGTTATCCGACTCGGCCCGGTTAATCAAGTCCGCGGTTTACGACCTACACGCTAAAGCTCAATATTGTTCAATGACGGTAGCCGGTATATTTCGTTTCCGTACGCTGGAAAATTCTTATCCTCGGAGACTCGGAATAGTCAAACGCCTCCGGCGGAGCTTCGACGATACTCAATTTTGAACTTTATTAGAAGGCGAAAAGGGCGTAATTGAATTTTTTTCTTCCCTCATCTCGGTTCCCGACGGAAAACGTCATAGCGACAGGACCAGGAATGAGCGAACGCGTCAAAGTGTAAAATGAGGGGTTTCGCCTCGTGTCAGTGAAAGTCATTAGGTTAAGAATGAATGAAAACTGCGTGCAGGTCTATTATTCAGAGTCGGCATTCTGAGAGTGAACGAAATATTTCATGGAGGTAATTTTGGGGTCGTCATGAAAAAAATCTTTCAAAAAGCTTACCTTTAATAATTTATTGTTAATTATGATTCAATAATACTCGTATACAAATTGATAAGTTTCGGATCACAATAATTATGACAATGATTTAGTCTAAAAATGCGAAAGGCGTCTACATGGAAATCGTTTGAATGTAGGCGTGGTAGTCTGTTATGGCTAGCGAACGCAAAAAATCATACAAACTTTTCTTAGATATTTTTACCCAGTAACTTGAAATTGTTGAAATTTATTATTCGGAATAATGAGAGTCGTTATAAAAAATTAGAGAGACTGCCGAAAACAAAAGAATTAAAATTGATAGAGTCAGAAATAAAATGAAAAAGATATTGAGTTAAAAGCTTAAACATTTTGTTAAATAAAATATTCGCTCCCTATTTTCTTAAAACAAGGAAACCCATTCGTAATTAAGTTTTGTTTTGTGCCAAAAAAGTCTATAATTTTTTCGGTAAATAAAGATTATAAACTTTTTTGTAGGGTAAATTTTTCGTTTTCTTTTTACTTCGACTTGTATTTCCGCCATTTAAATGCTATACTTAAAAATATACCGACTTTCATCATAGTTTTATATGTTTAATGTTCGATACAAATTTTTAAGTGCAAAAATTGATCTTATTTTCAAAATCTATGCTATAAGAAATCTAGGAGTTTCTCTATGTAATAATAGGTGAAACCTGATTATATTTTATTCTTCTAAAATCAGTAGGAAAACAAAAAAAAAATAATTTCCCTAATTTAAAAAAAAAACTTTAATTCTCTCAATAGGAAAACATTTATTTCTTAGTCTATATGCACATCCTCTGTGTATCCGTAGGGTCTGTAACATAGATCAAATTAATCTGTCACGTAAATTTATTACGACAGCGCATACCCTGCATACACGATTATTGTCGTTATCTTGAAGGGACTGCAAAGTTACGAAACAGGGAACTACGTAGTAAACTCGAAACTGTTGAACACAAGCGTCGTAGTGCGCTGATTATCTCGCGGCGGCAGGCGCGGGGGCGAAACTTGAACGCGCCTCGATTTACCTAAAAGCATTACGCTGTATTGAGCAATCAGTCTATAGCCTAGTGACGCGCTCCGGATCGCCTTACAAACGTAATCAATGACTCCGAAACGGTCGACGTATCACAAGTGTCGAAATCGGCGTCGACGGACGCACGGGCCGTTCTTAAGGTGTGCCGTATTGATCAAGCCTTCCAAAGAGAAGGTGTTTCCTGTTTTACGAGTTACAGTTGGTGTATTATGTCACTCTAAATAAAAGATTTTTGAGGCTTTCATTATAGTCGTTCTGCTAGCTATCCGATCAGTGTGCTCTTGAGATAGACTCTCGGTCGTTTGATAAAACGTTATATTAGTATAAGCCTGTCCTTCCTTGGAAGTATCACTTCTGAAACGAGTACCGTTGACCATTCGTATTGTTCACGACAACTGATCAAGCTGTAACTTTGAAAAATTGAGCTATAAAGTTCGCTATATATTTCTGAAGTGAAACTTCTTTAGCGCCGTTGTGGTTGTGAAACGAAAAAGCGACATCAAAAAGAAACAAACATATGCATCTATAGCATTTAGTCTGCGAGAGAATGAATGACGTATAATGTGAAATTAAGTAGAATACCTGCTAAAGAATGAAATATAATGTATAATAAACGAATATTTAAATGTATAATAAATTACTCTTAAACTTGGTACCGATATTATAATAGATATAAAACCCGATAACTATTCAATTCCCGTAACTGCATTCGTCTCATTCTCTCGCAGTTTAGTACTCTAGAGGTTTCAGTTTTACCGTGTGGAAGTTACACACAGGTTTTTTGAGATCTACGTAGTTATGGTTGCTTTATACAAACCAGTCTACTAGTGTTATACATATATAAATAGTATGTTTTTGTAGTAGCTCGATTCTTGGAGGTTACAAAACTAATTTTTTTTAGTGACTAGAGTAATAATCAAATTCCCGTTAATTGCATGTAGAAAGGGTTGATATCATTTTTCCTTTTTTTTTTTCTACAGGCGTTAACGCGCCCCGTACGGTTTAATCCGAAAACAACAATGGCGTGCGTCTACTCCGCGTAGTTTTCACCACTTTCGCTACTTTGTGGATTGTGAGAGCGGCGGAGACGGCGCGCAAAATTAGATAGGGTCGGCAAAAAAAATTTGAATTCAAAACCACCGAAGATTTTCTCGTTGATTACAACTAATCATATTTAGTTTGTAAGAAAATAATATTTATAAACATCTTACACTTTTCTTAAAAAATACGACGTAGTAAGGACATTCACCTTTTTTTATGGCTTTTTTCATTTGTTTTAATGATTTAGCTGGCAAAAGTTCATATGTTCACCTTTGTGAAAATGAACAACTTTTGTTTAGAAACGTCTTGATATCTTTGTTTTGTTATGCATGTTTCAGATCTTATTCATGAAGATGGCTTCCAGCTCTGTAAATGTTTCCTAGTCGCGGTCCGATGACTTTTCTGGATGGTTGCACTTTTAGTTTCGATCTCTATTCCTGTTTAAATTCCTTGTCTTACTTCCACCACTCAGAGCTCAGAATTGAGTAGAACCCTACATATCAGGCAAAAATGGAAAATAGTCCCACGCTGTTTGACCCAATGTTATTAGTAATCGTTGTTTGTCTAATTAGTTTCTAGTTATTTCCAGTTTTTTTTGAAACATTGCCATTTTTTTTTAGTTAAACCATAAAAAGTAATGTTCGACGCTTTTGTGTCTTAAAAGTGAAAAAAATATCAGTAATTTTTTTAACTGAAGTCTTTTAACTGAAATATATTTGAAATTACATCCCATGTTTTAAGTACGAATTTTATACGCTCACTGTACATACCGAATGACGGGACCATTAAAACTAGAGGGTGTGAAAATTTGCCGCTTATTTTCTCATGTGTATACTCACATACAACAGGAGTGTAGCGACTCTTAGCATAGAGCAGCATGAGCTCTAGCTACGCGGCGATCATAAAAATGTTTCGGAACGTTAAAGCAGATAGCACAAACAAACTCATTTACTTTTCATTACCTCACTTTTTTGTGACATAAACTACTTTTTTTATTAAAGGATATTACTGATTTAATTTTTATAGCAAAAAAGAAGAATTGGATCGCGTGGAAGACCCGCTCGTCTGCCCACAGTCGTCTACTACGAAATAAAAGCATAATAAGAAATTAATATTTGTTTAGGAATTCTATTAAGTTGCTAGCAACAGAAAACATATTTTATTCGGCTATTCCTTTTGATTTTAGTTTTTATATAACTACTATTATACAAATATTACAGTTCCTTACGTATAGCTGTTTCTTCGATAGAAACAATAAGAATATATCCATAGGATGTATGATTTTAATGTCTACATCACTATTTGACAAAAAAAAATTGTTTTTATGAATATGCATGAACATATTATGCAACCTTCTAAAAGGTTGTCACTCAGCAGGAATTGTAGCAGTGCGCTGGTCTTTCGTGGTACCTAGTGTATGTGCAGTGACAATCGAATTACATCGCAGGTGTGGAGAGAAAACAATCGGAATACAATTAGGAAATATAATCAATCAATTTACCTTCTTAGGAATATAGGTGTTACATGAAGTTATATTACTATATCTGTCTATAATATAGTGTGGTCTTTTACATCCTTGAATACGTTATCGGAACCACGTTAACAATGAAGAAATCATGACAAATCAGATTTTAGAAAGACCTTTTACATGATACTTGTTAATATATTTAAAAAATAAGACTTCAATGACGATTTGAAAGAGAACACAGATCTTGAATTTGTAATAAGTGCTGAGTTTCAGCGCTTTGTGACAGCGTAGCGGTGTCTACCTAAATGTGTAATTCTAAAACGTGGGCATATCAAACCAGAGGCAAAACGATTGTGGGATGTTATGGGACAATGTTAATGTCAAACGCGTCATAGGACACCGGGTTGGAACGAAGTCCCTTCGCTTAATATTTTATTAAATCAAATATCAGGTATAGTAAAGTAAATTAACAACTTTTAAGAGTAATTAAACGAGAAATACAAACCAGTATCTTAAAGAGAAATATTCATTTACTTAAAATTCGATATAATACATATAAAACAGCGAAATACAAGTTATACAAAAAAAAAAACACTAAATAAAGCACTAAACTGCGCCATCGTTTCTTTTTTAATAAGACTTAGTTAAGTACAAGTCGCACAATTATGTAATTTTTGGAATCGATAATAGATGTCATTTTTGTATTTGATAATATGAGTATTAAAGACTTAAAATTGAAAATTCCATCTTCAGATGCGAATAAAAATCGAAAAACAGTCATAAAAAATTGCCTCATTGACATCATTATTCATTGCAAATGCATGTAACATAATAAAAGATAGATATTTTTTCCATAATGTTGAAAAACAGAATTGTGCTGCGATGCACGCGTCTGCCGCCACGCTTGCTTAATAACTAAGGTCTGTTCGAGAGAGAGAGAGAGAAAGAGAGAGTGAATAAGAGGGAGATGGAGAGAAAGAAATGCCGAAGTACGAATGGAGGGGCATAACTCTTTTTCGTTATATGACGATTTCTGACAATTACCACCTCCCATAAGCCGCGTTAAGGAATCTTCCAAAAAAATCCGTCTGCATGTTTATATGATGAATTTTCGTTGAGACCAGCGTACAATAAAGGATTGTTTTATGAGCTATTCTGGAATCCTAAAAAAAGAGTTCTGAACGTTTCTTCCTTAACAAATGATCGATACCAACAGCTCGATACCAATTCTTGCTAAGCTACTTTTTGGCTGCTTTGTAATTAATTTAATAAATACAGTTCTTTCGACTTCATTTTCAAAATATTTTTATTGTATGTAGCAAATTTTATCAGTCGAAATGTAAGGTGGATGTTACTTTGCTATTGTTGTCTCACGGCTCTATTGTGTGCCGTTTTTGCAGGCTTGCTTGTCAACTAATCCTGTCGATGCAGTGCTAGCATTAATTAAATATTCTCAGTTTTAAGGTAAACTAGTTTGTATAATGTTGGGTACAAAGTTCTATTTTAAATAACACCGTATATTAAATTTTCATTTACAATTTCGATTTTAAAGGATGTTTTTTATAAAATGTCGTCGAAGATGATTTTCTTGAAGATTATAATGCATTCACTTTTATTTTAAATTCGATGTACAAAAATACGAGAAAAGGTTTTTCACTCTATAAGAAGTTTTTGATAATTTAATAGCAGAAAAAAACTTACCACTGGATTTTGACGCTAAGCTGGCGCCAGCACATGAAATATTTAAACACGTTTCTAAGAAATTAACGTACATAAAAACAGATGTAGAGCGATTGATAATGCGTGCAGATAGGAAAGACGAGTGACGCAATTAATCTTCATCAAAACAACCTCTCTATGCTGTCGAGAAGATTACTGCACTTCAATGACGTCATCGACATTACATCCACTTTGGGGTGGTCGCCGGATTTCACCTCAATAAAGCCAGTCGAAATTAAGTCCTTCTCAAAGACTTAGGGCGGGTTAGGGGTTGACAACGACCGTCGTCTTCAATGCGAAGACACATCAACGTACTCTCCGATTTTGACTTGATTTCAAAAGTCATTGTAAATTCCCCCGCTCTCAGAATCGGACTCGTTGCTTTCTAGCCTCAAAGCGACGCCCTCAACTTCTGAACCACAATCACCAAAAATATTTTGAAACTATAAATATGATACCTGAGCCATTTAAATAACGAGAAATAACGTGCCTTATCTTCGTACGAGACTGTAACGGGTTTCGATCCTGACTACGGCAGAATTGACCAATGAGCTCATAAATTACTCTAGTAGCGCCGATCCTTCGAGAGCACGTTAGATCGTTGCTCCTGAATGTAGTCATCTTATTTGTGGCAAACAGCCGTGAACAGTACCCGTCGTGCGCTGGAGCAGCGCGGAGGACGAATCGGGAGTCCTCCGACCTGAAATGAAAATAGCCTGATAAGGAATATCTCAGTAGAAGTACGGTAAAATCTGACATAGCAACACAATTTTCATAATTTCACGATAAACATGCCAAACGATATACCAGTATTTTGATAATAAATTGCGAATAGAACGTAACGACGAAAAATATTTAGCCTAACGTGAGTTATATGAATACATACGCAAAATTTTGACTGCTAAGAATACACAAAAAGCCGTAAGTATTTCATGCTTTTTAAGCTGAAATATCGCAACCAAAAAAATAATAACTAAATAAAAAGCGACGTACACAGAAAAAAAAATGCATCAAGATCCCGGGCGTACGTCCCGCATGTTCATGAGAATTCTCGCGTTCGCCTCCCTCGGCGCGGAAAACCGGAGTTTTCATGGAAACGACTGCACCGGCGATTTTCTTTGTTTAAAGCCGTCCGGGCGGCGGCGCGGTGTCCGCGACACGCGGGCCGGGGCCTTTGTAACCTTCGCTTATTTGTGGATACCCGCGCCCGAGGCCCGTTCAAAGGCCTCCGATCGCGATCACTACCGCTCCAATTTTTGTTCTAATATAACTCGGCCCGAGTTAGGAAAAGTTGTCGTCGACGTCTAAATAATATTTATAGTTTGTGTTTAAAATAGTTTGTATAGACGTACTGTCGCTTGATCATAGAAGTAGTGGTGTGTCGCTACGGTTATGATTTGATGGATGGTCCGTTCGGTGAGAATACTTGCTTTATTTGTTGGAATTGTTGCATTATAATAAATAATATTCGTTTCGTCTGCTTGGAGTTTTCTGTTATATTGCATATCTCGTGACTGCATGCTTTAGATAACACCTGCAGAGACTTTGTTATTTTGTTGCACCGTCTCCTGGAACTTTTGATCATTCTAATTGTACGATTTTCGTGTTCCGTGATTAGGCAAATGATTTACAAGAGTCCAAAGGTCGTTGTGTCAATGAATGTTCTATGCTATAGCACTACGGATGATTTCAGAACTTTTCTAACATCGGCTAATCGAAGGTACACAAACAACTTTTGTCCAAATTGTTAAAGAGCGCAAGTCAGGAACAAATTAAATGGATGCAGCGTGTATTTACTTTTGGGACAAAGTTTCAACTTTTGTCTCGTGTATCGCGGTTTCCTAAGATTTTGGTTTTTAATACCAGATAAAATATTCACAGACGAGTATTTCACGCAGATCCGATTTATTTTTCATTTTCAAGTACAGAACACTGATCACAAAGATGCATAAACTGATTTTTTATTCTTATAATGATACACATTTTTAGTGCAATAAATGCTAAGCATTTCATTCTAAATTGAATCTTATTTGAACTACATAAACATCTATCAATTTTAATGTGCCACGGTTTGTTGTACTTAAACAACAAATAAAAATAATCCAGTCACGTGAAGATTAGCTTTGACATTTTACCTCTGATTGTCCTATAAAACCATCAATACGCGCAAACAAAAGCGGTTGCGACGCAGTGGTTAGGAGCGTCACTTTTAAAACAGAACGTGTCGGGTTCGAACCTGTCTACTTGCAAATTGACCAAAAGGTTTTTCGTTTAAGTCAAATTAAATTAATTCTGTATCTCGAAGCTATGCTAAGCTATGGTAATCACATTGAAGACAACGATAGTTATCCCACTGGACAATCGGTTCAAGTCCCTGAAATAAAAAGGTCGAAGGAGGGTGCAAAACGTGATTCAAAGGCTCGAAACTCGTTGTGTGTATTACTTTTGGGTCAGCAGTTTGCGAGTTAACCCCTAACACAAAAGTAATAGATACAATGAGACACAATTTACATTCGACGAATTCGCCTTACTATTGTATAAACTTCTACGTTACCAATTTACGTATTTTTTTTTTCTGAAATTACAATCAGATTGCACCAACTTAATAAACATAAAAGTAACAGTATAGTTAAGAGGGTGAACTTTATAATAGAATAAGATAATCTCTAATTTACTGGAGAAATCAAAATATTTTTCGATAGCTTCAACATTCTAATTAATATTTATTACAAAAATGATATATTCTTGACTTTAGCTGCCACTTACAGCGAATAAAACGTGTTAGTTACTAATAATTTTGATTTTAGTACACTACACTCACTTGGTTGTACGATATTTAAATAGCCAAAGCAGTACAGTTATAAATTTCACAAAGGTCACAATTTACTTTATACTATATAGAGGTCTCACGGAGATCACAAGTATAGCGTAAAAGTAACCGTGAATAGTAAAATATAACATTGGTTAAATGCAATTTTTGTATATTTTACGTTTTACGGTACGTTTTACTTATACTTAAGAATTTATTAGATGCAATCAGATGTTACAGTAAATACTTCAGTTTATGCTCAAACTGCTTCTCGATTATGACCGTTAATCTTTGCTTGGGGGAGCCAAACGCTACGTCGATCGGCGACGATAAAACAACACCCACTCGGGTGAATATTAAACGTAACAATACGAGAGAAAAGCCGAAGCATCTCCCGTATAATGCAATCCTCTCACAGGTAAGCGCACTGGAACAAGACGTCGTTACAAGCTATTGTCTCGCTTTAAAGTCCGCCCATCGATAAAAGCTTGATAGCAGCTTTGAAAATATGGCTTTAGCTGTCGCCGGATGCCTTCCCGAGTACAGTTCTTCGATTGTAACATAGCATATCTGATGGTTTATGACGCAATAGTTAGTAAGTACAAAGGAATGCTTTGTGTTTGCAAAGATATGGCATGGGTTGATGTTTATTTTGGAACAGAAATAAACAAGATTGTTGTTTGTGCTTGTTATTTCTATGCCTGTAGCAATTCATATTTGAAGCTTTGAAAAGAAAGTTTTGCAATAAAAAAAAATCTAAAACCGTTGACCTTGCAGGCCGTCCTAGAAACTTTTCAGTATGTTATTTATCGATTATTTCTGAGCTTGTAGAGTTCAAAAATATAATTGCTTCAAAGATCAAAGATTTCTCTTTAATCTTTTCGAGCAAAAATATTCGAAAAACGGTTGACCCTATAGACCATTTTTACGCTTTTGCCTGCCTTTACGCATCCCATCGCCGTAATACAGGAATAGACCAACTCATTGATAGCGTTCAAACGGCGGTTGACTGTGTCCTCGAGCAGATCCCACTAAGCAAAGAGACTTGAATCACATATTACCGATCATTGGATCGAGACCGACAATTGTACACGACTCTCCTTTGACATATGATTTGACGCAACTGGTATCATTACCCACGCGAGTACAGGATCTGGCAAGCCATACCATATCCCTATTTGATCTTTTGCTGATTTCACATGACCCAAGAATTATATGGTCTCCGTGGGCGCTCCTCTCGTGTGGAGCGCTGTCTGGTTCAAAGTATCTGTCTCTCACAAGACCACTGCGATCAATTCCCATGATTAAATGTCGTTTTTGTCATTATAGGTCAGTAAACTGGGTTATGATTCGTACTTTCCTATTTCTTATCTATGAAAGGGATTTTGTTTCAAGTCAGATGATCTCACTGCCTACGTTGACCCTATTGCTGCAGTGGCATTACATTTTATAGATTTATATTAGGTCAGATAAAAGGTTTTTGCGTTTTTTATAAGTAAAATTTATAGGAAAATCTTTTTTGTTGCGCTGTTTGTATCTGGCTACTTTTAACACAATGACATAGATGACATTTTAAGAAAAGAAAAATTTAAAGTTGAAATGACGTACCTTCTTGTTTTTTCTATTGTTTTTCTCTCCACCAAAATGAGTGAATTTTACGTAAAAATTCGTTACATTTTGGGGTTTTATTAGATAAAACGGAAAAATACAACATAAGACGCGAATGTATTTGTGATATTTGTGGACCTAATGCAGCGTCAGTAAGAATAGGACAAAACTAGTTCAAGCGGTTTCAGTCTAGTAATTCTGATGTCAAAGATGAACCTCGCTCTGGTTGACCTGTTACGGATAAAGTCGATGCTATTTCGAAAAAAGTAGAGCAACCTCAGCATATTAGTTCTTACAACATAGTTGAAGAGCTGGGAACTGACCACAAAACAGATAGAAATGTAATGAATTGTATACTCATTTGCGATTCTCTATTGAAACGTAATAAAATCCATCCGTTTTTGAAAATATTCATCACTGATAATGAAAAATGTATTTCATTGCCAAATAATATTACCTACGACAAGAACATGTGAAAAAGTAATGGCCAAAAGGCAAGCAAGCTCCACAGACTGTAGCGAAACCCGGATCAACTTGCAATAAATTGATGCTATGTGTATGGTGAGATTGGAAAGGTATTATTCATTATGAGCTTTTATTGCCGGCCAAAACTATTAATTCAGATTTCTACTGCCAACAGCTGATACGTCTCAAGTAAGAAGTAGAGAAAAAACGGTCGGAATTGTTCAACAGAAAGTTTTTCTCCATGATAACGCCAAACCATACACATCTTTAGCCATTCATCAAATATTGATAGACTTTGGTTGGGAAGTATTAATGCATCCTTCATATAGCCCTGACCTCGCACCCTAAGATTTTCCTCTGTATTCTTTTGGTAATATTATATTAACATCACGAGGGGATTGTCAGAACTTCTTGTCGCAGTTTTTTGATCAGAACTTTCAAAATTTCTATATCAATGGGATTATGTCACTACCTACAAAATGGCATGTATATACCTTACAAGATATATATATATATATAAACGTTTCACTTTCCACTTTTCATTACCATCAAGACCTCTGTACTTGGGCGTGAGTCCTCGTCAACTCTTTTTCCTATCTTCGACTATAAACTTCTTACTCTCTTGTTATTCCCTATTTCGACTTCTAACATTCTATCCATAATAATGTTACAAGTACGAAAGTGTGTCTGTCTATCTGTCTGTTATCTATTTACATTTGAACCCGTAAACCTATTTAGATGCGATTAAGTATGGAAATAGTTTAAGTTCCGGGGAAGGACATAGTTTACTTTTTGTTTGTTTGTCTGTCCGTTCGTTTTTATGGTTTTTCATGGCTCAAAAATAATTGAATGGTTATAATGAACTTAAGTAAATAGAGCACACCATTTTTTTATATATAAGTCATTGTTTGTTTATCTTGCAGTCTGTTTATCTGTATGTTTACTTATAACTCAACAATGACAATCAATTTTTTATAAAATTTGGAAAAGTATTGTAATTAATTGGTACATAAAATGTAGGTTACTGTTTATTTCTTTGTATATTTATATGTATTACTCCTAATAAACATTTTTTTTTTTATTTTGCGTGCCATGTTTATTGTTTGCTTTGCTTAGATAAGGAGCGACGTTAGAGTAGGCAGTGAGGATTGAGAGGGAGATGGGAGAGTAAGATATGGTGTGAAAGGATGAAGTAGAGCGAAACCGAAAGTAAGAGACAGTGTCAAATCATATAACTACAATCGGATTGTGATTATATGATTAATAATAATAGTTTAATGATAATAAATTCAAAGGAAACTAAAACGAACTATAGGATTTTTACACTGCGTCTTTTTCATTATTATATCCCTATATTATAATATTGTAAAAGTGATTATTTATGTCGACATTTAACTGTTTGTAACTTAATTATGCATAACCGGCTAGACAGATTTAAATGAAATTTAGAAATCAAATAGAATATTTTCTGGATTAAATGCATTTATACATTATATCTCCCCCTAATATGTGTCTATGCAATAAAGCTCAAGAAATTGTAATCAATATCGAAATCGAGATCAATATCGTAATCGAGAGTGATAGCGCGATTGGAAAAAAAGAGAAATACAGGATTGAAATAGAAAATAAGAGCGAATCGGGACTAACAGTGAAATCGGACCTTAAATCGAAGACGGCATCGGATCGGTATCGATTATAGAAACTTTACTTAATATAGAAAATGAGGAGTTAGTTGTATTTCCATGCGGGCGGAGCCGCGTGCAAGAGCATGTATACACTAAAATTTAAACGCGAACGGAACGCACGTTCGCGAGACTGAGCATGGAGGGTGAATGCCTCACATGCCACCTATATTCAGCTCAACTACTATAATATATAGGTATTATAATTATATATAAATAAAATACGACGAATAAGTATCTTAAATTTCTATATAAAATACGAAAAACTTTTTCCCCGACCCCATATATTCTAGTCTGTAGTACTAATAAGTGGCAAATCTCAACCTTGGTTTAGTAAGCCTTGCAAAACGGCATCTCCCTATAAACAGGAATGTTTCCAATTCTGAGTGAATCGCGTTGTAGCTAGTTGCATATAATAACAAAAGAGAAAGCGTAGAAAAATAGACATCCCACCTATTAAGCATTCTTTTCGCGTCAGATTTGACTCTGGATGATGACAGCGTAAAGCCACAACCAATATTCGATACGGAAACCTTATGTCAGTTATCCGCTTTACACAAATGTCTATACACAGGGCACTGCTTCCTATTAATATCCATAAAAAATAACTCCGATTGTGCGTAAGATATACGTTACCGAAGTGGCACCGGTTTTAACGCGCTTTCTCAGATCTGTCTAGTTACAAAGTTATAGCAATTACCTTCATGTTATGAAAAAGAAATTGACATCTGTTGTAAACCATCGATTGCTGGTCTACTTAGAGGAACACCAGTTGCTTGATCACCAGTATAGTTTTCGAAATGGGCGATCAATTGGTTATCTTCTCACTTTATTTACCCATCGTTGGGTGGAAGCAATCGAAAAAAAGGAAAAAGTTTAGCTATTAGTTAATGTATAGCGAAGGCTTTTGATAAGCGCTTGTCTTGAAGCTTCCTTCTTACGGGCTGCCCTACAAATAATGTAGGTGTATTGACAATTTTCTCAAGGGACAAAGCATTTAGTTCACAATTGATGGTGTGTGCTTAGAAACCACCGAACACCGGTATTCTTGAAGGCTATAATTATACTACCCCTGACTCGACTCATTTAATATCAATCATTTACTAACAATCGGTTACGGTTGCTGTGCGGCTGATAGTACTGTGTGCGCACTAAACACCGGTCACACTAATAATTCACGGGACCGTCTTGATGAGTATCGAAACCAATCTGCGTCTGAAATCGAAACTGTTTTATATTTTTAATTTAAATCTTGGAATGGGGTAAAATTTATCTCCTTAAATTTAACCTCCAAAGACACAACTTAGCGCGTTCACCTCAATCTTCCTTTTTCCCTTTTTTAAAAGCACTTCCATTTGTTTCACATCTAATATCGAAATCTTTGGTGTCGATATATCAAACAACGTTTAGTTTTGCCCTTACCTAAAGAGCAAACGTAAAAACTAGCTTCTAAAAAAGCTAGAGTAACTCAATAACACGCGAAAGTACTTCGAGCCGGATCATTGCTCATTACTTTATAAGGCGCAGCTCCTATCTCATCTAGAGTACTGTTGCTACCTCTGGGTTGGGGTATTTCAATATAAATTTTCGCCTCTAGACCGCATCCGACGCCGAGCATCTTGAATCCTACGCGACCTTGTAATATCCCATCAACTCGAACAGTTGACTTTGCAAAGAGATACCGTGATAGAGCATACACATCTTTGTGTATGCTTTATCTTGTAAATTCTAGTGAGTGTTCTGAAGAGCTATTCAGTTGCAATCCTGCGGCTGATTTTCTTCATGCTTCCATTCGACAGAAATCGCATCAGCACCATCTTGATGGCAGGCGTCCTACTACTGTACGCTTCGTGATCAAATTTTTTTGTGATACATGGTGATAAGTTTAGAATGATTTTCCATTAGCGGTATTCCCAAAGAGCTTTGCGCAGGGGGTCTTCAAAAAAAAAGCGTACTCCTTTTCAAAAGCCGGCCACGTACTAGTTGCTGGATTATGGTTAGGGAGAAAACTGTCAGAAAAATATATTACAGACAATTGCTTGACAGACAGATTTCTCGACACAAAAGATGAAAAAATTCATTCTACGCCCGCTCAAGCGAAGCCGTGGACGAAAGCTTGTGCATAAACGAATTCGAGTTCGATAAACTCGAGTATAGTGAGAGATTGTTGGAATTAGCCTAAAGGTTCAATCATTCTCCAATTATTCTTTTTTTAAGTATGGATATAACTGAAACACGGAAATAAATAAATTTTTTTTATTGATTAAAAATACGATTTACATTAGAATTCATTTGAAAGCTAAACATATCCAGATTTTAGTATATTGACTTTTGGAATCGTACATTCAATTTCTATTGTAATTTACATAAAAGTTCACTAACATTAAACGTGAACGTGTCACTAAAAAGGAGAACACGTAGTGCGTTGTGCCAGCAGACATTTTTATGAAGCCACGTTAAAACATTGCACTCGCGATTTCGCAGAGCGCTGTTAATCGACGCGTTGAGAGTATAATTGCATGGAAATTGTTTTTTATTATTCCGCTTTTATGGCCGTTACCGACTGTCCATTTATTTATGCCATATTGAAAATTGTATGATGACCAATTAGCATTCTTATTGATATTTAAAAAGTTTGACAATGCCATAGACTACAAATAAACATAATGAGTTCTATTCTTAAATACAGAAAAAAATTGTGTGTATTTATATTTAATTGTCTATTTCAACGAAACAGTATGATGAGATTTTATAAATGAGTAACTTATATCTTGTGTTTTTTGTTCAAAATACCGAAAGCGAATAGATATTTAGGAAAATTGAAGGTATAACTTGTCGATATGCCATTAAGTTTTGATGTTTTTGATTATAGGATGTATAAATATTAAAAGTGTATTGCGGCAAACCTAATTAAGTAATTATTGTAATTAATATAACACGGGTTTAGGAACACAAAGTTTGTAATAGTTATAGGGTTGCCATATACAAAATTGAAATGGCTTTGCCACAAACAAAAGTTATTATAAATAAAACTTATAAAAATTAGAGGGATTGTTTCTCACAATTAGAAAGAAATTTAAATTGATTGAACGTTTTATCGATGATTGGGAGCGGAATAATTTTTGAAAATTTCGTCATTTGTAAATTACAGTCAAGTGATTACACGGTGCGGTTCCGCCCCTTTGGATATTTGATGCTTCAATCGTGTATTTATGTATTAATCAATCGTGTATTTATGTATTAATCAATCGCGAGTTTATGTATTAATCAAGAAGAGGAAGTAAAGCGATTTCTATGGTGCTGTCTAAAGTGTGATTCTAATCGCTATCCGATAAGAGCATACAAGGTGCTGTGGATTAAATGGAATTAATTTTTTTTTAATAAAACAAATAACACTCATAAATCCAAATATAGTTTTCTCTTTATTCTTACATGTATTAACATTTTGTTTAGTCTTAAGCTAATTTCAGAAATTAACAGCGACACCTATAAAACATATTTGCCGTCGCATATGTAGTTACAATTTTAGGCAAATAAAACGTCAGGAAATCGGTCAAAATCCAAGTTGAAATTTTAAGAGCGAAAACGACAAACGTCATTTGTTCGATTAAAAGTTTATATCCGAACGATTCGGTTAAATATTGTATCTTAAACGTATTTATTATTACAGGTGGATACATTAACGAAAATGCACTTACAGAACTTTCTAAGTGGTCGGTGGTAAAAATCGCTAAAAAAAGGGGGGTATAATAGACCAATTACTGTACATTCGAAAATGAGGTCTAGAGAACTTCTCGGAAATTCGCCCGGTTTCGCCGCCACGGCCGCGCGCGGCGCTAACGACCTAGCGCAATTGCAATTACACTGAAACTCTGCAATTATATGCGGCCGTCTAGTCCGGAGGTCGGCGCGAACGCATCATTTGAGAAATTCAAATGCTGCCTACAGTCGGATGAATACAATTATCAAGTCGAATCTTCTATGTAAATGTATAATTTCAATTGACGGCGGTTTCAATTAGAGAACACTTAAGCGTTTTGATGTTGCGACATGAGTACGCGCATACACAAATCTAAAACTGGTACAGCTATATATAATGTTTCTTTGAATGTTCGTCCTTCAAACAAAATTGTAAACGATTTATGAAAAAACATAAAATTTTATCAATATGTAACTGAAAAATAATGATTGGAAGATGCTAGACAACATAATGAACTAAAATAATCATTGAAAAACAACTATTGTTTATGCAAATGGAGAAAGAGAGTAACAAAGAGAGAGACAGAGATAACAGAAAAAGACATTGCTGTATTATTAGACCTCGCCGTTTATTCTATATATCAACGATATTAAAAAATATTTTTCATATTTTCACCTTTTTTCGTAACTCTTTTCTTTTCATATTTTTTTTATATTCGCATTTTTACGATAAAAGATGACATCATCAGGAGGCCCAGTGCTAATTGTCACCGATCTGGTGACAACATCCCGGACTTAACATACTCTTCGAGGCATGGAGAATATTATTTAATTAGTTTTAAATTAAAAATTCATCGATCAGTTCGCTCGCGATCAGGATTCATACCAGGCGCACATGTATTGAATACAACGTGCTAGTACCCGACAAAGGCGGTTCGTTATTTTATATATCCCATTTTTATATCACTCGACGCCAGCGGAGACGGTAAATCCTTTTATTCGCTCACGCTTCGCTAAAGAGGTGTTGTGTTCAAGAAGAGAAACAGAAAGTACTGACTACGAATGTTGTTGTTTGTGTATAAAATAATGTATATAAAAATATCAGCGAAACAAATTTATTTTTATGTGTGGTATTGCTTATATTATTTTCAATTCTCAACTCAATCCTATATCCTAGAAGGGTTGGTAGAGGCTACAGATTTTCATATGATACGATCATTAAATACCTTCACTCCTTGCTATGCTGAATTAAATACGCAACGATTATATAGTTTTGTAATTAAAAAATAAGATGAAACAGGCTAGTCTACAAATGCTTCTATTAATTTTCTGATCCAGTACCGTAGGCGCATTTTAATTCGGGACCACTCACAATCAAACGTCTATCTCGTCACGAGCAGCATAATTATAAGGGCATGAATAACTAAATTTATGACATACTTAATTCATTTAAAAATCTCTATCTTTATATGATTTTCGAAGAATGTACGATTATATACAATTTGAATGAAAATTTTAAACAATGAAATTTTTTCTCTTACATTAATTAATCCTTCAAAACTGTTACAATATTTAAATAAAATTATTCGACTACCCTACTGATGGCGTACCGGTGTTACGTGACGCTTTATTTAAGATTTTCTTTTGCTTCAGCATCATCATCATCATCATCGCTCAACTTCAGCCAGTCTCAATGACTGAAAAGGACAAGTCCCGTTGCTTCGTATTAATTTTAAAAATAACCTTTTAATTTCTAATTTTAATTTTCCAAAAGTACTTTATGAAGTGCCGTACGTAGTGCTTGGACTTTTAGAATATTCATTAATTAAATAATTTTCTATTTATCTTATCAGTAATCTACATTTTGGTATCTTATTTGTATTGCTACCACGAACTGTACGGATATGTGAAACCTCATACTGTTTCGATAACGTAAACTACTTCAAATTTAATCTGTGGCTGACAGACGGACAAAAGGACGAGTTGATTAAAAAACAACACAGGTAGTACTCCTAATACTTCCTACAGTTTCTAACCTCATTTATTTCCATTTTCTTCATTTCGCACAGAGACGATTTTACCCTAAAAACAAGAATATGTAAATACTAAAAGAATATATAATTCATACGGACGAAAATAAAATCGTCGGAGATTGTGTGTACACAATATTTTATGAAACTGAAATTACTTAAATAATCCGATAGGATCGAGAGACAATCTTAATCCGGCGCGGGGAACTTCGCCGGCGCGGAATAAACACCAAAGGGGATACAAAAACGGGGAAATCTTTTTATACTCCGACGCGCTATCTCTAGAATTGTACAATACTCGAATGGGAGAGGATTTCCGAGTTAACTTCGCCGAGTTATTATTCATAAATGCAGAGGCTGGAAATATAAGAAATACGTGTTCGCTCCTCGCGAAACTTCCTAACAATACGGAGCGATCTTGTCGATAATTTTGCAAGAGGAATTCATCGACTGATATAGCCCTCGCAACGGAGAGGAAATGAGGAGAGTGATGTGGGAAAGCGAGAACGTTCCGCTGGAATATTCTTTAAGCTGCGACAATTGAAAAAAAAAGATTAATGTACTGAATCTGCGTGTATAAAGGACTTTAGGCACACTTGAAAAAATATACTATACGATTGCGGTATGTTCCTTTTAAAGGCTAAGTAATAGGGTTGTTTCTTTTGGATTCATTATTTACTTTTTTATTTTCTTCCCTTTAATAAAAGTGAGCTTAAGACATTAAATTCCTTAGCGGTTTCAGATACGCTTTGTAACGAAACTTCAACATCAGCAACTCTAATTGTATACCAGTACCTTGCGAGCTTATTGATATAAAACAATTGTCAGTTTTAATCTTTCGTACTTAAAGAATAATTAAAGGCGCTTACGAACTCAAATGCCAACGGAATCCTAATACTTACTTCACGCCGTTTACCCGCCTGTTGGTCCATCTGCTCTACCTTTACAGCCTCTATCTTTTTAACCGTGATAGTACCAGATCGAAATTTTCCCAAATTAATCACTATTGTAACAGATTTTCTAACACAATAGAAAAAACGAAAAGTTTGGAAAAAAAAGAGGGTACCCATACAAGTAATGCGTTATATTCATCTTTTATTTTTGCTCTCTTGTAAAAACGATAATACAAACAAACATTGAACCAAATGCGATTATAGAGTACGCCCTAAACCAAAACAACGGTGAATAGAAGCCGGTCTAGTGTGAGCCGAGTTTGTGCTAAATTTCCGAAATTGAATTACTGAAAACGCATTTTTTTTCACACATAAGTTACAGAAACATGCGTGTAATGATTTTTGGCCGCATTGTGACCCAATTTATTCTAAATATTTTATGTTAATAGGAATTTTTTAACAACATATAAAATGGAGAATTAGTCCCATCAGTTTTAAAACTAAAATTTGAAGATCTAGAAAAATACTACAGGTCTTTAAAATAAGTTTATTTGTGCAAACATACTTTTAGTCTCTCATACTATATCAGCACATGATCCCCAAATCTTAAATAATTAATGCAATAACTATTAGAATGTTATGAGAATCGTCATTTCTTAGATTTAGCATAACTATGCTCTATAATTCGACTCAACAAAACATGCTGCAATATAATGCAGTGTTAAGACCAGTCTATAAAAACTGTATTTAAAAGTGAATTTCACATAAATCACAATTTTTGTTTTAAAACGATTGTAGGGACGAACATTTTTTGTATATACTTATATATATATATTATAAGCATATTTTTTTTTTTGTGTTTCTCTATTTAGTGGTCGAGATATTAGTAAGTTCGTCCAAGTTTACGATATTTCTGATATTCACTACAATGAAAGTAAAAAATTATGTTTATTTTTCGTTGCAGATTTCAGTGGAATGCCTCCTGAGTGCAATTAGCGCCTGAAGATGGGGCGGGCGGAGCGCTGGATGCTGGTGCTCGGCGCGCTGGCGGGCGTGCTCGCCGCGCGCGCCGTCAAGGTCGTCATAGAGCCACTGCCCAAAGGTAAGAAAAAAGCAATTTATTTTGGAATGTAAATTAAATTTATTGTTAGGAAGAAGGTAAGAAAATGCTCATTAATTATTTTTATATAATTGGTATAGATTATGTCAAAGATGTTATTATATTAGGTTTTTCGTCATAACAAGAAATAAATAAAATTGGATAACAAGTATGATTTTTGATGTTATATTGTGCATTACAATTAAATTATAAAAGGCTAACTACATCTAAAACGAATAACCACCCTCATGAAAATGAAGTTAAAATAAATATTAAAATTAATTGAAATAGGTACCGCATATATTTTAAGTAAATAAATAAAGATTTTTCATGTAGTTGCATAAAATTTTAAGGCACACGTATCACGAAATATTTTAAACATATTTTTATTTCGTTACAAACCCTTTTCTGTTTGTTCAATACGGACGCTAATCATCCGAGTAATTACTATGTTCAGAACGTTACAAAAGAGCGTGACAGTCGTTTTAGCATTAAAAAGCCATCTCGCGCCATCGACTTTCAAACCGCGACGCTTTCATTCAAAACAAAATCGTTCACGAATGAAACAAAGGGACTTTTTAACCTGTCTGCCGCAGGAGCCCGTTTCGGCGCTGCCCGGACGCAATTAGTCTTCCTTTTTTTTTTTGCTCCAGGAGCCCTCCCGAAACTTGACTGCTCTCGCCTAGTTTCTTTCAATCCCTGGCTCTTGTCTTGACGTTTATTACGGACTAGCACGCGCGTTTCTTTGTCTCCACGGCCCGCTAATAACCGTTTGGAATTAATTTTTACTCAACGCTCCTCCGGCCGTTGTCTATTTTCGGTCTTCTATTCTTATTGTATTCGCATTAATTTGCGTCTCCAGGCCGTTGCCGCTGGTGATTTCAAAAGAGTTTTTTTTTTTATTTCGTTCAATCCCCTCCTCTTTCGCCCGAAGGAGGAACGCCTTTAGAGGGAGAGGGACGGCGTCTGTATTAATATTAATTAAAAGTTTGTGTAATTGAATGAATTCGGATTTCTCGCCGGTGTCGAGTTCCTTTTGCGGAGGCGGTCGAGGAAATAATTAAAATTTATGATGAAGACGAGCTCGACTTAACTATTTTGGGGTCTGAGATAGACAAGCTTGTCAACGGCGCATTAACATATTGGACAGTTCACTCGAATGCCCGTTACGTGTTGCAATTATCGATTCTTCTGTCCCAGGAAAATTCAATAAACACCTAAGGCTATACGTGGTGCAATGAAAATTTCTGGAATGAATGAGACAAAATTACTATGAATGATCAAAAATGAATTTATTGCTGCTCAAAATATTTTCCGTTAGCATAAATGCACTTTTTCATACGAAGAAATCAATTTTGAAAACATTTATGGCTCTCCTCTCCGGTGACCTTGGAAATATGTTTTTCTTACTCTTCGACAGTCTCTTCTGGCGATAAAAGTCGTTGACCTCGTAATTGGTTCTCAATTTTCGCGACCAAACAAAAGTCACAAGGTGCCAGGTTCGGAACTGTATGTTGAATTACTCATAAGTTCTACGTTTTTCCTCCTTCAAAAAATTATTTGTCTGTTTCGCCATGTGATAACTGACATTGCCGTGGTGCAAGTTGATACGACATTTACGGTTATTTTTATGAAGTTCGTCAATAATTTCCGGCAAACAAATAGTCGTGTACCGATGGCTATTCATGGCACGACAATTCTCCAAAGCAATAATAGCCACGTCTTCATGTTTATTAAAGATAGAAGCTTACAGGCATTACGTTCGCACGCCACTTTGATTGCTTTCAACTCATCTCAATATATTGCTGCTTTGTTTTAGAATCGTAGCAGTAAATCCATATTTTATCACCTGTTATTACGTTCCACACCAAATTTGACGCCCTTTCTTTGAATCTGGTAAGCGTGGCATTTCATCAAGTGACGCGCTCCGTTTTTTGAGCCTCAGTCAAATTGTTTGAGATCCACCGTGAGAACAACTGTTGCATAGCCTAATGTTTGTGCAGAATCGATTGTATTTAACTCTTGCCTATACCTAAAGATGCCCAAATTTCGTGGTAGGTCACATGCCTGTCTGTTTCGATCACGCGGCGAACAGCATCGATGTTTTGTTGTTCACAGCGGTGGACGGGCGACCGTCACAAAATTCGTCACAGAGATTGACATGATCGCACTGGAATTCTGCAAACCAATTATAAATAGTTTTCTTGCATGAAGCTTCATCGCTAAAAGCAGTTGGAAGCCGATTGAGGCTCTGCTGAACTATCAATTACACTTAAAATCGTAGAAAATCATACAACGAACATTTTCACGACCTAAATTTATAGTAATGAACAATTTTTAAAATGACGCTACATTTTATAAACAATTGACAGTTATATAAAACAAACTGTATTCTACAGCCAAACAGTTTCTTTCTTTTTAAATATTGTTTATGTAAGTGGCCAGTTCCAGAAACTTATATTGCACCCCATGTACTAATACTGAATTTTTTAATACCAGCATTGAAGTGTATATAATACTTTATTACATATAAACTTTTGAAAGACGCGGAAAAACAATGTTCCCGGTGTACAAAAGATAAAGCAATCCAATGCTGAAATATACGCATATTGATATAACATACGAGTAACTAGAAATGTCCAACTAGTATGAGAACGAATCAAATGCTCCCAATTCCAGACTGCCTGTATGGTCTAATTCCAGGCGATTTGTCGCTAGTTAAACTGAATTAATACAATTGTTTGTAAACTATTTAACCGAGAATTATTATTTTGCTTTACTTGCATTTTTATATATCTGACAAAATGTATCTTTTTAAAAATATTTCATTATTAATAAAAAATAACTAACAGTATAATTAATAACTAAGTGTAGCTTCTCAACAATACATCTACACATATTACAAAACTTAATTTCTCTCTCTCCGTTTATGTCCTTTTCAGGTGTAAACAACTGATCAGATTAATATGTTTCTTTTAAATCATAGATACGTCATCTGGTTACGTTATAATTCACATTTCGTTACATAAAGTGTAAAAGAAACAGTGACAATAATAAGGAATCGAATAGTAATACAAATATAAATATAGTAATAATAATACAATAAAACCGAAAAAATTATCGGCTTTATACTAATTTGTAAATATAATAAATAATGTAACAGAATATAATATATATATATATATATATATATATATATATATATATATATGTGTGTGTGTGTGTGTGTGTGTGTGTGTGTGTGTGTGTGTGTGTGTGTGTGTGTGTGTGTGTGTTTGTGTGTGTGTAATATATAATAATAAGGGCTTTATACTAATTTGCTAAGTATTAACAATATTTAAATTTACAAATTACCGATTATTTTGAAACTGTATTAGAAATTCGATGAATTTGAAAACCGCTTCGAGGAAACGCTAACTTTAGGCCACACGCAGTCTTCTACGCCTGAAATCCGGACCGACAGGCACCAATTAAAAGTATCGATAGCCGCGTGTCGCTTGACGAATGGCCGGCCCCCGCACAACTGAGTGCTTGAATCGACTGTACGAATATATAGGCTAGTTTTTTTTTGTTTTTCCTATACATTTCGTTCATTCAGTCGCATTTAAAGCAAAAAGAAAGAAAAAGGTTGATTGATGATGTATAGAATATAAATGATTGTAGTGTAGTAAATATTGTTATGTAGTAGAATTGAAAAAGCGAATAAGCTTCTCTGTTTTGGTTATCTGTTTACTAAATGATGATTAGAATGAGAATTTTTTTTAAGAAACAGTAAATGCTAGGAATGGAGTCTTGCTTGCTGTAATGAATAATAAAAATGTTTTGTGCTAAGCACATTTAATTATCCATAATAAAGTCCTGACCTTTATGTTGTACATTGCAGTGAAAGTTACATATGACAGAACAAACATCAAAAATAAGTGTTGCAATGGATATTCTCTATACATCATCAGCTCAAACTGTTTAAAAAAATATATTTTCTAGTTTTCCCTTGGCTTCTATTATGTTGTTGGTCTGTTATATTGAGTCTGTTATTCTTAATAAAAAAGTCACACAGTACTAGGTCAGGACTAATTAAGGATAATTTTGAACGGTGTACTGCCGGGGAACTTTCTTCCTTTGAGTGCCGTGTCCGCAGACGAATTGCCATGTTGAATCACTGGTCTGCAAAGACTGGCGTTGAACCAGACACCAGTTTTGAAACATTGCCATGTTGAATCACTGGTCTGTGGAGGCTGGTGTTTGGTTGTGAAACAAACACCAGTTGTGTAACAGCAAAAGCTTCTAGTGAACCTTTGTTAACATGCCATTCTGCATTGACGCTCCTTTGATCTCGTAAGTATTAACACGAGACAATCGGTCAAAAAAAAAACTTAACGATCATAATTTTGCTTTGCACATCTCGCTCGCTTTACTTTGGTAGGCGTTGGTTCATTTTCAGAAACAGGCTCACGGCCGACTGGCGTTCGTTTCCGGATCATAATGGTGAATCTTTGATGCATTGCTCGTGGTGATATTTTCAGCACTCCGAGATGAGCGTGGTTTAAATTTTATCGTGTCGCATCATAATTATACCCTAATCAGAATGTAATCTTGCGTCAGAGTCGCGTTCAATTATAATAAAGTCTAAGCCTGTATTAGACTTGCGGTTCCCATCGTGAAATTATATTTCTCTATAGAAGATGTCCATGTGAAATTCCATACAATTTTCACTATATAACATGCAGTATATGTTGAATCTCTTCATCTGTAATTTACCTATTCTTTGAAAATATTTTTTTTATTCTGTGATAGCCGTCAAAGGGCGGCCACATCTTTCTTAGTGCGTCATATTTACTCTACGTCCCTAAATTCGTTGAAGCAGTGGTAAATAGTTGCCTTAGAAGAATTTTTCCTTTGAACGCTATTTGAAATGTTGCAAATAATCGTTCTGGTTTTAGTCAACATTTTAAATCGTATAAATACATCAGACCGAAATATTTTCGTTGTAGATCTATTTTTTCAGTGTGACAGTACATTCTAAATTTGCTTTTAAACAATTGTGAAGAAAAATTTGAATTAAAGAAACATACTAAAGAGTAACCCAATTCGAAACCGCTGAAACTGAAGACTGCATGGAACTATTAAGGAATCTTGGTAAAGCAAAAGAAGTATATAAAGATCGTAGCATATGGAGATTTGTGGTCTCTCTCTTCCTTTCTGGAAAATAGTCGCGAGTTTAAATAAAAACAAAGAAATAATATGCAAATAATATCAATATAGATAAACGTTTTTTTTGATAAAAGCTTCAGAACAGTTTAGGCACAGATCAAATTTCTTCAGAGCTTGTATATTTATGCAGGGAAGAGCGTAAATATCCTAAAAAGGTTATTCATATTGAATGTAGAAACAAACTGCAAACAAAACATTTATTCGTATTAATAGCTGCAAATGCCATGAAAAATAGAACTGTTTGTATTATGAGAAACAGAAACTGTAAGTATTATCGAAACTATCAATATGTGATGTATACTAGCCGCCAACCACCTGCTTTGTTACGCATTTATGAAATTAATAAAAAAAATAATTAATGATTTATGTTCGTCATATCCATATAGATAGATATATAATTTATCAATAATAGTAATTATCTACAAAATTATCAATTCACTGTAACAGCATTGCATTGTGTAAAGGTAAATGCAAACATCAACCGACAAAGTCAACAAAGAATGCAGTGCAGTGAAATTAATTACACGATGTAGTCTCTAGTTTAACGACAATGTCCAATTACGTTTGTACAGTTCCATGTAATTTCATGCTCGGCGTCCGCGGTTCGGTTACATTGTCTTCGGCCGATTTTGTCTGTCACAAGGGGTACTTCGTCCACTCTTGGCGTTTTACGGGTTTTCCTGTATCGAATAGTCGAAAACGTTGTAATAGCATTATTTAAATTAACCTTTCATTGTTTTATATCTGAGAAATTTACATGCATAATAACGAAACTGAATTTCATTGCATTCATATAGAATTATCCGGACCTTGCAGACTAATCTCGAAGTTTTTCGTTAATTATGCAAAATGCTTTTTCATATACTTCTTCAACCATATCTCTAAATTAAATTGATGTAGTTTAATGGGTTTTGTGGTATTCCACAAATTTTATTAATATCTAGTTTCATTTTATTTCTATCTCTACACGCGGCTCCGTGCGCGGAGATATACAACGAACTCCTTCATATTTTATGCCGCCCGAACCCGCTGTCGCCCATGATCTCGGTCAAAATCTACATTTCGATTACAGTCCCGCCCTCGATTCCGATTTCCGTAACGTACGTATACACCTAAAATATAATCGAAATAAAAATACACTACATAACCCAATAAGCTCTTCTACCTTTCAGTAAAGACACATCGAGATCTAGACGCTTGCCTCGAACATGCATTAATATGCAGCATGCTACCCACCGCTGACCCTCGAATCTGCCTCTCCACTACGAATCTCTATCCAAATGATTGAATATTGATTCCAGAGGATTGACAGATATCGAACACCTAAGCAAGTGTTATTTATTTTTATAATTATCTAATTCCGCTAACTGTTAAATTATAAATTATACGTACGTTTCATGCCAACAAGGCACATCCTTGCCTGCAACATCCTACATGTTGCAGACAAGCGTCTACTATGGATTTCCGCGAATTAACACCTCACACAATACAACATCAAGATCTGGTCAGCCGCTTCAATAAACGAACGAAATTTAAAATAAAGGTTGTTTTGTGCTGACAATATATAAATGATCCTATGGGTTTAAAATAATGCATTAGTTTAAAATTATAGATACACTTGTGTATTTTATTTATATGCGTAAATTAAAATTGATTAGACTTTAGTAATGATTCATTTAAAAATTTCAAAACTGATAGTTTATTTATTGTATGAATACATCATACTTATTTTCAAAATTAAAAACAACTAAGATATTAGTGTCGATTGGGCGTATAATATGAGAGGCAATAATCGTGGTTAGGTTTACGTGGTCAAAGGAAATTACCCTTATAGTCTTATCTTGTCTGTCTGTATGTCCATATACTTAGTACTTTTAATGTACTAACGAGAATGCATCATTATTTTGATATTCATAAATTCATTCCTTGTACACCACGAAACTATGAGCTGTAGCACGCGTGCTTATAGAGTAAGCGTAAAAAAATAGTACGTACTAAAACAGATGGTATAGAGTGAAGTAAATGTGCGGGGAAATAGAGAAGTCCGCGGAAAGAGGGGTGTATTCTTCAGACGTTAATCATTTGACGTATCTTCATGAAAGAAAGAGATGAAAAATTTGTCCTTGTCGTCTTTATGCGTGAGCGCAAAATAATGAATGACAAAATTGTCAATTGCTCCTCCAGTATAGGGGGCGTGGACGGTCAGTTCGTAGCAAATGTTGAATGCGAACATTTGCTTAAATACGATGGCGATATACAGTCTATATGTTCAGAGAAAGTTGAATTAGCATCAATAATTACGCCAAAGTCCTTTATCGTTCCAACTGTATAAAGAATAGTGTTAATTTAATAGTCAAAAGTGCGTATAATTGGTTGAACAAAAGAGCGCTGCGATTTTTTTTTTATATTTAATGACAATTTATTTCTTACACGTCATTTTTAAACTTCATAAATGCCCGGAGAGTTAATATATACTGCCTATTGCTAGTTTCTCTAAATATCGTCATTTCATCCGCATATTTATATAAATTTCGAGCCCAACCTATCATAAGCGTAATACGTAAAGATGCTAAATAAAATTGGATCCAGTTGCAACCTCTATGGAACTCTATATGTAATATTGTATTAGTTTGATAAGTGATCGTTAACGTATACAAACAGACGCCTACTGAACTGGTATGGACATAACCGTTTAATGCCTACCCTGTATAGACAGACTGTTTAGAATTATTTTATATTCAATCATGTAAAAACCTTTTTAAAGTCCATTTATTATTTAAAGCTATTCTATTAATATTTGTCTATCAAAATAAGCTAAACGTCTCGAAAAATGTACTAATGAGTTCCTGTTGTTTTGTTAAATTGCTTAATGTTATTTTTTAAATTAAAAAAACAACGGCAGGTAGATTGAGTAATATTTATAAAGTAATAAATTCACGATTTGAAGGTTAAAGGTGTTCAGCTCTGTATTAGTTGTTTTTGGCGCCGTTATGCCAGACGAGGTCGAGCCTTAGTTCTCATAATTCGATATACTTTAATCCAATTCTCCACATTTTGCACTTAGGTTTATAGACATAGGTGTTGCGGTTCGTTGTCTCTTATATGTAATTGGCCAGACCGACGCTTTTATTTTTATATAGGATAATGGAAAATAAGTTGCGACCCCGAATTGTCTAGCGGTGCTGATAATTTCGGGGAAATCAAATTTTTAGTTGGAGTGAAAGCATCCTCAAACTCACATCTTCGCCGAGTCGCGAAGATTGAATTAGCCGGTTCCGAAGATCTTCGAGTTTTCAAATTTTTCGCCAACTCATCAGAAAGTAGAAGAAAGTAAATAACAATTATGTAAACTGTTTCAGTGTGTAAACAAGAAGGTATAAACCGCTTTTTATATAAGTTGGAGTATTGAGAATTTCTCCTGGTACTTCATCATCAGCTCTACTTCACTATACGCATTCGGATGAGCATAAGTTGTTTAACATCATTAAATGATACTTTCGAAGACCTAATGTATGATTTACTATAAAAAATAAGGAAAGTTCATATTTGTGTTTACAATGTTACACTAAAATAAGGAATAAATATAGTTTTTGTGAAGTCTGTTAAAAAAAAAATAGACAGAATTCAATTATGTGGGTTGTCTGATATTTCGGCTCAATTTTCAAACGGCCCGAGTAGCAAGTTTTGTGCAATTGTCAAAAAGAAGGCTATTGTTTTTTCATCAATACGTTTGACAAGGAGCCTTTTGGAACATCCGCCATTAGCGCCGCTCGCGTGTATGCACTCAGCCATAGATTAGCTGAGTGAACTGTTCGGGGGCCCGTTCTCGCTATGTAGGTAATTATGCAAATCTGGTTGGCTTTTTATAATTGTGTCATTTTAAGTGAAATGGAATCGCTTGATAGCATCCCTCTCCTCGGGGGTCGGAAGCTCGAACGTCCTCGAGGAAATGAAGGGAAAATCCTCTTTGGAGAGGGCGGCTCCCGCGGGACGGCGCGTCGGCCTACTGATAAACGTCTCTCTCGTGATAAATGGATATTGTTTTGTTAACCTTTATTTGATGGTGTTCGCCTTATTATGAGTGCTCCGAAAGTCGGAATATTTGACTTCGCGACGATGATGAGTGGAAATGACGGTAATGCAAAAACGCTATGATGGAACAATTGCTGATGTGCAACCAGGTTAAGTTTAAGCTTTATCTTTGTGGAAATTAACTTTTTTGCTATCAAATGTAAATATAAATACTATTGCAAGCACTAGATTTGTAGAAAGAGAAGTCGAACATTAGCTTTCATAATCGCTTCCGTCTCAGGATCACGTAGTAGCGATCCGTAGTGATTTCAAAGATAACATTATGTCGCCATTTTTGTTATTCCGTAATCTAAGGAAATTAAAATAAAGCAGTTGGAAGTTTCGCTTCAGTATGCTTCAGTATTCAAGTTTGTAACATTATGCATATAGTTGCGTAAACGTAATTAGGTAACAGTTGTCAAGTTATATTTTTTGAATAACCTTTGAAATAAAAATTTACGTATAACAAACAAACAAAAACAGATATGCAGGTTATGTTAAATATGGTGTTCTTTGAGTTTAGCATTCTATAAATAGCATTAATGAGAAAAATATTTGTCATAAACTCATGTTGTTCTTTACATGTTACCAATTTTTACCACTTACCAATTTGATTTTTTTTGTCTGTCTGTCTGTTTGTCTATCCGGACTAATATCTGAAATGTTTAAATCCATTTTAACGGGACTTATACTGATAAATAGAAAGCTATTCGTAGCAAAATATAGGCTACTTTTTATCCCATATTTCTTAAGAGTTCTTACATAAGAATAAAAATAACACTGTTGAGAATGAGATAATTTTCGTTAAAAGTTTCGTATTGTTCCTTCAAATATACCGATATTTCTTGCAAAAATCAATAGATGACGCTACATTAAGAGTGAATTGGAATTTTAATTCTGGCATCTCAATCCATATATGAAAATTTACTGTATACAAAAAAAAAACATAAATATTTAAGAAAAATAGTGATCGACATAAACTCAGTACCAGAAATAAAATAAATTCAGAATTATGGTAGTGAATTTATTTTATTTATGGTAATTATTTTAATTCAGGTTGAGGGACTCGGACCTCAATCTGAAGTAAAATGATCGTGCACTCCGCGCCAGCACACAGCAAATTGGGGGTGTTAATGACTGTAAAATTTCTTTTACTTTTAACTTAAAAATTGATTCCTTGGCTGTAATATTAAACTCTCATACATAGAGTTGCGGATTTATTTTTTTTTTTGTAAACTTATTAAGGGTAATGTTTTTGCTGTACATTTTTTTTTAATTTAATTCATTTAGGCAGCGCACGCCGATAGGTTAATGAGAGATCGAGCTTTTTTCAGCCCCAATTATAGTTATTGTGATTTCTTACTGAGAACACACCTTTATCGTAATTATAAATAACCTACGGCATAGAGGAATAATATAGTTTCCTATCAATGACACTATCAGTTTTTGGAATCGCATTAAAGTTCCAGAGAATATTCCCTACTTCTAAATTCACAAATTGACAAACTTTGTCTCTTAATAGTATTAGTGTAGACAATAACAATAAAATAATTCTTTTGTTTTAAAACAAACGACAACTAATCAAATGACAGACGTACATAACCTGTGAAAACATAACATATGGAGAACCATAATAAAATTATCAAGCTCACTCACTCGTGTATGTACACACACACAACAAACATACACACACACACACACAAAGACACACATACACATAAACACACACACACACACACACACATTCTATAAAAACAAATCAATGTCTACCAAGAAAATACATATATTTTTATTATGTATATTTTTTATTAGCTTATAATCTGCGCTTCTCGGTTCTCGGTGTACTTCAATTTCTTAGCCGGTCAATCCGTTCGTAAGTTATAAAGGAACATACAGACGGGTAGTAACGTATCATTTGTGCAATCACATGTTCTAACTGTGCGCCAATATTTGTCACAGTCGGTCAAACTGATTTCAAGTTATAAAGAATTTATAAACATTTTCATACACAGAAAGACAGATAGGCATGCAGACAATTAAAATACAGACAGACAGTAGGCTATTATTTAAGTAATCACATATTCTCATCGCACTCCAGTTTTCATCCGATACATGAAACCGTTCTTAATTTATAAAAGAACATACAGACAGACAGTCAGTAGGCTATTATTTGTATAATCACATATTTTAATTATATACAAATTTTCTTCAACATCCATTAAAATAATTTTAAGTTATAAAGAAACAAGCTTACAAGAAACAAACAGGCAGAGAGACAGACAGATAGACAGTAGTTTAACACCTGCGTAATACCATATTTTAACTGTACACCAATTTTGGGGATTGGGATCGGAAAGTCACATGTATTATTCACAAAATTTCGCACAAACAATATTTTTATATAGGCAGATGCTACAGATTTATACAGTAGTATGCATTAACCTAAAATAAATTCCTTGACATAAAAACAGAAATCGGAAATCACTGAATCAAACAAAAAAAATGTTTTATGATTAAAAATTTTTTTATTATACCACAGTGGGAAGTGTTGTATTATCTTATTACTTTAAGTAAGCAATTTTGTATAAACATAAAACACATTAGCAAATCGAAAACAGCTTTAATAATTTAGATTTGTATTTCGATTGTTTTGCTTTTCAAGTTTATCTATATAGGTATATTTTCTGGAAGTATGAGATGAAAAAAATCAACAGTGTTTCTGGTTATTTATTAAGTAAAAGATTAACAAAATACTTTATTATAGTATCGCATAGCTACAATCAACTAGAATTTCAGTGACAACGAGCATTTCGGAAATAAAGTCATCAGAGAAACAATGGGCGCGTAATTTTAAAGGTAAAACAGGTTAGGTATAGCGGACGAAAGCCTCAAAGGGGATCGCGCAAAATCCAATAGATATTCGACGAATATAAAAGCCTTTAAATATCGATATGCAAACAGGCGCGGGCGTCGCGAGGAGTCGATTTTCCCCGAGCCTATTCATATTATCCTTTTCAATTTGCCCGCGCCGCAGCGGAACGCTCAACTATGGCGGGTAGACAAACAAAATAAACACCTTGTTTACGCGATGCCACGGGTTTTCTGTATAGTGGTTTAGTATATCTAAATATTCGTTTCAGCCTATATCAAGATCGGATGTTCACCTATCTAGATAATGAATAAATCAGAAAACATACAGAATTTAAAAAGGAGTGAATAGTTTCTTCTGAAATTTATAAGGTAACATATAAATATAGAACGCTGTACGCTAAATGTTATACCCACTCCGATGGCGATTAAGAATTTTTCGATTGAGCCTACTGACGAATAGTGTGTACTTGAGACAGACAGTCCGACAAGGTATATCCGGCTACAATAGAGATGTCACATTAAGAGATCGGATCGATTGAGCAGTGTTCCAAAAATGACCGCAGAACCTTCAAGTCTAACTTACCCCGGTGTCTAAAGATGAATCTATTTGGACAATTAATGTTGCCAGTGATGATATACGGAAGACAGTTCTTATTGTTGATCTTATAAATATTCACTCGGCATGCTATACAAAGAGCCTTACGCGTTTCTTCTGCGATATAAAATCCGGAACGAGTAAATCTCGTTCTACAAGAGAAACCGAAGTAGCAGCCATAGCTCACGGAACCAATTAGTGGAAACGGGCGGCACTAGTCTACCTACCTGTACCTGTCTACGAAGATACTCTAATAGCAACAAATGGTTATCAAGGCTTCTGACGGTTTTTGATAAAAGTCGTAAGATATGTACATTCCTAGATATTTTCTCTCTGTCATAATAAAGACAAAATAATCTGCAATATTATTTCTAAATTTGATTTTATCTTTCTTACGGGGTAACTATGCTTGTACAACGTAATTTCACTTAGCATGCGGTAGAAAACTAATTTAATTGTTTAGTATACTATGCAAAAAACAAAAAACATTAATTACATTTTTCGCTCTATTATATGATAATATTTTTGTCGTATCCGCTATCTAACACTGTTTTGTAGTTTTTAACAATTCTTTATCTACAATTATGTGCCACATTTTTATATTGCCACAATTACTATAAAAAAAATAATTGTTATGATTTTCGTATCAAATGTAACTTTTATTTGTTTATGTAATATATTTTGTAAGAACATCTGTTGTTATGTGTAATGTTGAATTTACATAATACACGCGGTGGCGTTACAAAAGATAATCGCCATTTGCAAGCCATAATATATTATAGAATAAAATACCCTTTTGGTCAACATGTATCTTGCGTAATTGTATATTAAAGGATTCATCAATCGAACTAGGCATTCTTATAGTTTTATCACATCCGTTCTTTTATCTCTGTGGAGGTCACACAGGTTTCACTCGAAGGCTATTAATGCTGTAAAATTGAATTGCCACATTTAAAATTTTTTTAATGCTTATAATTTTTTGAAATAAATTTAAAAATATTTTTTAATAATCTCTTTTTCCTATTAAACGCATGTGTATATTTTTGTATATGTCCTAAAAAATCTATCTTTTCATTCGTCCCAAAAAAATATGGGCAGCGTGTCATGAACATATTTTCGACATATGCCCTCATATACTGAAATATTAAAAAATATTAAATCAGACATTTTTCTGTTTCTTTGATAAAAAAAAAAACAACATGGCGCACCTAAGTTTGACGAATTTTAAAATTATCACAGTAATATTTATTATGCAAATCATAAGATCGTAATAATACGATCGAGTAGGCTTCTCCAATTCACGATTGATAACTACTAAATAAAGTTTCTAAACGGTGGCCTCTATAAAATCGTTACAGTTTGCCTAGTAGAAATGAAATCGTGCTTCTGCATAGTACGTGGACTTGATTTGAGTCAGTAACTGGCCAGTATGTAATATTGAGTTCATGTCTAGAAACGGGTTGGTTTTTCCTAGAGAAGGGAATCTTCCTTGTTTTATTGAATCTTTAGTAAAATATTTTGAGGCTATGTAAAAAAATTAGCTTCTCCTTACCTTTCGTCGAACAAAATAAAAGCAAATTTTCTCAAAATATCGAGATTATTATTATTATGTTTTACATTGTTTATTGCATCCATTATTTACACGTTAATAAATAAATAATACTTTTTCTTAATATTTTCTCTTATCATTTGTTATTTATTAAGTATTAATATGGAATTAAAAAAACACTACCTCACAGATTTCAACACTACAAATTTTAACAATATAATTATTTTATGTTCAAGTATATTTAAAGTGATAATGATATAAATAGTTATATTATTTATGTCGGATATACTGTAAAAGTTTTTCGGTTTTCTACCCTAATATCGTTATGATTTTTGTATAGACAACCTATACACAGCGTGATTTTCTAAGAAAATAAAACCATTTAAAATTCAGATCGTTGAGGATAAAATAAAAAAAAAATAATCTTATTTAAAACAACCGCTACCTTCTCCAAAGACCTACAACTTCTTACAGTTACAATATTCTTATAAGTAGACATTATTGTCTAGAAACGAATAGTTTTTTTGGTGACTATTCTTAACGATATCTCTGTAATACTTGTTCAATTTGAACGGCATGGTATTTATTTTGTATATATTTTTATGTACACACGCACACAAACAAACACGGACAGAGGCGCACGCTCACGAATGTATTTTACAAATTTCAATTCAAATATTCCTCTATCTCTCCGTAGAAATGAAAACGAGACAGGTGAATTTCATCGAGCACAATCCGATATTCGGAGCCCTTAGAAGCGGTCCCGGGCCGAAAGAATTCGTATACGCACGAAGTTCTCGGATTTCGTAACCTAATCTTTCAGAAATATAAGAGCTCAAACACTTTGAACGGAGGACGCCGCCACTTACACGCCCCCGCGCGCCGCCCGCGGCCGCCGCGCACACTATTGGCCGAGTTTACGGGTCGGCTTCGACTTGGATCGCACGGAAACATCCCGCCGCGGACGCGAATCCGTCGGGCCGCCCTGTACCGGGATGAATGGTAGAGGCGACTTCGTGTTCGCTTGGATGACGAAACGGTTTGCATCGATTTGACGTTATTTGAGGTTGTAATAGAACAACGAAAAAATCAGAACGTTAGCCGCATTATAGAGTTTTTAACCGACTTCAAAATTAAAAAGGTGGAGGTTCCGATTTTGATAATTATTTTTTTATTGGAAAGCTGGTGCTTCCTGTGTGGTCCCATTTCATTTTCTTTCAGTCCTAACAATATCATCCATGAGAAAATCATATAAATCTTAAATTTGCATTAAGTATGTTCGCGACAAATGGACGAATGACTCAACGTCGCGCCAACCGATTTCGATGATTCGTTTTTTATTGAAAAGGATGTACTTCAAGGGTAGTTTGATGAGAGTCTGGTTAAGTTCTGATTATGGGATCCATGACAAAGTAACGGAACTCTTCAATTTTTAGGAGCAAATTAACAATAACCGGCCGAATCTTTTTATAGGCTATCGGGACATTTGAGCCACTTATCGTAACGTTGTAATGGTCAAGCAATTGTTGCAGTCGAATATGATTATCAATAGAAATCCTTAACAGCTTACAGTAAGGATGTAAACTATGAGCAGCATGTTTAGTAGGTCAACCCATATTCAGCTAAATTAGTTAGATTCACCAAACTAACTTCAGATTCACTAAAAATCAAAAAATAAATAAAAATTCTAACAAAAAAACCGACTTAAAAAAAGAACTATTCCAAAACAAATTAATATGCACAAAAAAGTGAAAAAATAACTAAATATTCTAAGTGTTGTATATATTGTAGTATTTCCTTGACTGACACCGACTCCAAAAATAACAATAATTTTAACTACATTATATTATCGTACTAACTATATTGACTTTTAAGTAGTCTAATATTTTTCATTTCAAATTACTTAGAAGAACTCTAAAAAATATTTTGATCATTGTTTGTTATTAATAGGTATGTGTTAATTTAAATTTGAAATGGATAGGTACCTATCTAACTTCTTGCGTGGTAAACACATAGTTCGTACCTACATATCGATGAGTAGAAAAAGTAAGTTGATTATTAAGTTGTAGAAGAATACGCAATTATTATTTTACTTTTTATTGCATATTAATTTGTTTTTGAATAGTTTTTTTTTTGAAGTCGGTTTTTTTTTTGCAAAAATTTATTTATGGAAGTTTTTATTCAATTTCATCGTAAAATAGTAAATAATCTAAAGACAATTTCGTAATTTAAATATTAGTTTAATTTGATATACGATAAAGCGAAGCCAGATACAAATGGAAAGTATACATGCGCACACATACAAAGGAGTCGAAAACGACGGCGTAGTGGGGGCGTCACGGCATGACAGCGTAATGCTGTTTGCCGTCCCGGCGTTCGAGCCTATTTTACTGGCAAGGTGCGGCAATAAATGTTTCACATCAAAAATTGACGATGGTACTATATAGAAAAAAAAAAAATAAACGTGTGGCACTCGGGGACTGCCGCGGTAAAGCTATTGCATAGCATTTATTATCAACTTATGCAATTATAATTATTTATTTATTCATGTAGTATATTTTTTTCTTTGATATTGATTCATGTTTTTCGTCACTTTCTTCATTAATAAATGCACTTTGTTTATTCATATTTAAAACACTTTATACACAAATTTTACGCGTATAGCTATTCACCAGCAACTGCTATTCACTGTTGTACATAGGTACACCTATAAATACATATATATCTACATGTATACTTACGGGGCACATGCGGTGAGTCTGGCATTATAAAGATATGATTGATACTTATACACCTATATACTTTCTCACAAACAGCTGCTTACGTATTCGTTCGATTTCGGAGCAGCTCGTCTCGATCCGTGCGAGCTTCGTACAGTCGTACCATATACATACACGTTAAGCGAACGCTCGGCCGAGCTACATGGTAGGCGGAGTGGGGGGTGTTAGATTTTATTTTCGTTATGGAATTTCTTGATTCGCTCGCCGCGCTCAAAGACCGCGATAAAAGCTATGCAAGAGCTTAATAAAAAAAGTTTCATGATGAAAATTTTACGCAAAGTGGTAAATAGAAATTATCTTTTAGGCTTTAAGCAAGGAAAGCAAGAAAACATTTTTATTCAATGTTTACTGTTGTACATTAAAAAGTACTTAATTCCACTTTTATGAGCAATTGGAATCAAAATTATATTTAAGTAAAATACATACTAGGTAAGTCATTAATTTTAAGTTTTTGGACAGATACCAAATTGTTCGGAAAAGTTGTGTTTGACTTAAAAGAAAGTTATAGCTTGCAAGACAGGATTTCAAGAGTATAACGATAGACAGGATTAAACAATGTATTCGCGCATCTACTAAAACTTTCTAAGGTACATAGTGAAAACTAGAAATAAACAGAGGGCTAGACGTACAATGTTCTTCTTAAACCCTTCGAAATAGTATCGCCCTCCAGCTCGACCCCGCGGCGGCGCCGGCGGGCGCGGCGCGAATTTAATCCCTGTCCAGTTTTATACGCGAAGCAATGAGAAGAAAACTTTATTTCGTCCGTAAACAAGGGTAATCGGCTCTCTTTTTTCCAGCGAGCCGATTTCTATTTGGTCCGGAATGATATTGAAAGGTCAGGTCGCGTCGTGTAGAATACGTTAAGAGTTTCATTGGGCGCCGCCCGCCGCACGGCGCGACCGTCGCGGGCGGCGGTCGGCGGGCGGCGGGCGGCGGGCGGCGTACAAACAGGGCGGCCCGGCCGCTCCTTACGTGAGCGTAAATACCGACGGGGACGTGACGCGAGTCCTTGAGATGTGCCGTTGTCCTACCGCTGATATCGCAAGGGGACGAATTTCTAATTGTTCGCCGAGTACTTGTTCGAAGACAAAAGCGAACTTATCGATAATAAAATGGTCTTGCACCGTAAGTAAACATTATGTGAGTAGTCTAGCTTTTATTAAACAGTTTGGAAAAAAAAAAATTGGTTGCCTGTAAAGTCGGTATACGGGCGAAAGTTTTACGTGACAACGACTTTGAGTGGTAAAATCATTTTAATGTGAATATTCATTCGTATAGTAGGAAGAAGGATGAAATAATAGTAACAATTTAAAACATTTATTTATACAAAGAATTATATTTTAAACATTAATTTATACAAAGAATCTCGCACTGAATTTCATATTAACAAAATTTTATTTTACCTTTACACATACATACGTATTTATATACAAATATACATACAATAACTTGCAATACATTTGCGTACAATGAAACAGCGTTTACTACAACTTAACTTGTTCCTATGTGAGTGGAAGGGACGCGTGCCTTTCACTTTTTATGTCTGTCTCTCTCGCTCTTAGGCGGGCTAACCATGCCCGAGTGGAAGGGACGCGTGCCTCTCACTCGCTCTCATTGTGAGCGCATAACGTGAGCGGAGCGTAACGCAGTTTCTTGAAGTGTCACCCGGCAAACCAATTTATAAGACGTTGTCACGTCAAAAATAGCAAGTGACTTATAAAGATTACTCAGCCATCTCTACGTATAGTTAATTATGATTTAATTTATTTTAGAATTTAAACAGGTGGTGAGAATCGGCAGAGCAGGTAAGATAGAAACAGACGTTGATCTCATAGAAATCTTATATTTGTTGCCCACAACAATCAAAAAGTTTTATATGTTGACGTAAAAAAACAGAAGACATTTTAAGTCAATTCTAACATCCTAATGAATTTCAGTGGTTCTATAAACCAAATAACAGATTTAGGTGAGCTCAGACAAGCCGATAAATTCTTTTGCTACACTAAAAACGGGATTTTTTTCTCTTTCATTTCACCCCATACACGTGTTTCATATACGATTTCACGTTAGCGGGCTTAGCCGCTGCATGTCCTTCCGCAATATGAGACCGATGTTATAGGATCCTGAATTAGCGGTCACCTCGGAGATATCGTCCCCGAGGGGCGCGTGCGTCGACTACGTAACGAGGACTTGTTTAATCTTTTATCTAAACTGTAGGGCCCAATAGTGGACTGAAACGTGAGCTTGGCGCTAGCGTCGGGGGGCTTACCGTTTGTGATACCTAGCTTTATTAAGAAACGGGACGTACACCTGAACTAATATTACAAAAGAAATGTTTGTAATAATTGGATTTTAGTTGAAACAATATCTAATAAGATATTTCGCAGAAAGTATTAATCATCAATAGACATTTTTTCTAATATTTTTTTACACACATTAACATTCTGACAGCTGTGAGTGAGTTCACGCAACGAATTTTCGCGCAAATATGCATTATCTTCCCAATTTTCTAAAAAAATATATTTATTCCGATAAGAGTTATAAAATGTCTATTATTTATATCACTATTTTGTTACAATAGTGTAGTTGCTTGATTGACAAAATTGTTCACATGTCACGTCAAAGAGTAATCTATTTTGAATTTTGATCAGTGGAAATGTTTCGAACCTTGACCACTGGAAAATTGACGCCAAGCACAAAAATGAAACCAAATCACTTTCTCCGTGTACCGGAGAGATACTTAGTCATCCACCCAGGACATTGTCACCGTATCCGTGAACAGGGTCGACGCCCAACCCACACCGTCTACTGCTTGAACGTGATCCAAGCGCCTCAAATTTAAGTTATGAAGTTAAAGAAACTGTGTGAAAACTTGTTTCTGCAATGAAACAATATAAAGGATACAAAGAGACGTCAACCGGTACTTAAAATACTATACTCTAATGTATATTATTTCGATGAAAGTAAGTTGAATAGATGTGTTAAGAAAAGGTCGACTTAAATTCAATGAAACTGACACAGTTCGTATATTATATGTAGGACGCATAATTAGTCTTCGGTTCAGTGCTCAACCCGGGTGTAGCCTTTCGTACAAGGCTGCTCGCGCCGACTTCCGTAACTTCTCCCGACTTCGCCCGCCGACGCGTGAACTTATTGCCTTTCGACGTAGCTAGTCGCAGCCGCGCCACACATAGAATCGTTGGAAATCTATTGATTTATCTGATTATCGCGATACGCACTATAATTGGGTGAATTGTAATAACAAAGTTGAACTTAGTATACACCTCCTTCAGTACACGTTTTATATACACGTCACTAGAGACGCCCGTTAGATATATAATCGCTTTAAATGTTTGTATGCTAATTATTTTTGTATTTGCATGCGGAATTCAAGGGAGTTTTTAAAGGACTGGCATTAAATTACATTCAGAACAGTACTTAAATCACAGTGCATTCAAATGAATTAATTTAGTATATTCAAAGTGAATAAAATTGGAATTTTGAAAAAAAATGGTTTATATTCTGAGCTTAAGAAAATTATGCACTTCTTATAGTATATGTAGTATACGTTCGTTATGATGTTCGTTTTCGATTTAATGAATGTTTTGGTTTTGGCTCCTAATCAGCGGGACCCTGAGCATTTGCTTGATCTTAATTATGTCTAGAGCTGATTCACTGTTTATTCAACCACAGCTAAGACATATATATTCTGTATATTTCAGGAAGAATTATCAACCAGAGCGCTCTTACCGTCTTCGAAGTTTATTGAAAGAAAAACCTATAGTTTTAATTTTTTTCAATTTGATGGATTAACTAGTCATATCGCTAACTTTAAATATAAATTATACAACGAGTATTTAATTTTGGCCGCTGGCACGTTCTAAGCGTCACCGAAATTGTTAGAAATTAGACGCTTAGCTATGAACCTGTACGTTAGCACCTAACCTGTACGTCTAATGTAGGCGTGAAAACCGAATTAATAAACTCTGATTATAAATTATTCGTTAGCTCCGGCCGGCGGCAGCAGAGGGCGTCGTATTGAAGGGCTAACGGGCCGAAGTTAAATTGAGTGCTCGCAACAACGGCCACGCACGAAGTTGGAATTGCGCGGGCCCACGTCTTTCATGTCTAATCATAAAAGTTTCCCTCGTTGTTGTAACTAATGAATTCAATAATCTATTTCGTGTTGAAGTTGCGCAAAAGGTTTTTCCTGCGTAGTAACAGTTCATTGTATGTTGTTGTGCGGGGTATTAATAAGTATTGTTAAACGACATATAGCGAACAATATGAATTAAAGTCACTCATATCTCCTATTATACGTGGAGTGTACCCTGACATTAATACAAATTGCATAATTATAAAAATATTATTTTAAATTAATTTGAAAGCTAAATAGATTTTTCTTATCTAAAATGAGTTTATATTATTTTTAAATACTCGAACTTTGTTAACTAATAAAATAATGTCCCACTCTATGGTATGGACAACTTCGAGTAAAAACTGTTGGAATTTTCACACATTGCTAAAAGCTTGGTAAAGTTATTCTGGTTTACTTTTTATCATAATTTGTCTTCTTCCGTATGAGGAAATATGTTAGTATGTATTTATATTAAAGTGTACTTTTAATCCGCACAAGAAACTCGTATTTCCTGTGTTATAAACAATTGCACTCACTAACCACTGTCCTCATTTTTGTGGCTAAGGTATATTGTGTCATTTTAATGGCCCATCGGTGTTATTCGTATACGCGTATCTCATTAAACGAATTAATTTTCAAACGAAAAAAATTGGAGGATCTAAATATGAATTCATCACAAAATTCTTTCAAATTTTGAGAACTGAAAATGAATTAAAAAGCACCATATATTATATTACCTCAACTATTACAACGCAATGTCTTCAAAACGCAGAGATAAGTTTACTTATTGCTAGAGGTCGTCACAAAGACATTACCTATTGTGACGCGTAACTTTCTAACATTTCTAAAACTATATTTTTTATTAATCATTATTTAACAACATCGAAGTAGACACCTAATTTCAATAGAAAACTACTTGCTGTAATTCTAAAGCTAATAAAAAGGCTAAATTATTGGAGTTTTTCGTGATTGCGTTTTTTGCGAGTTTAATGAACTATTTCAATATTTTTTTCGTTTTTATTGCATTAATTTTTATATTTGGCTGATAAAATTAATATTCATTAAATTATTTGTACAACGATACGTAAGTTTTTCCATTTTCGTGTATTAACGATAATACAGCGATAAAAATAGTTCCTGACAAAAAGTCAAAAAAAACTTTTTGGTGTCTTACGTTCATGAGAACACTTTAGCATTCGCAAATGCTTCGCATTATGAGACATGCTATAGAACAGACAGCATGCGGAACTATTAGCACATCATCCCGAATCGCGCTTGACCTATCTAATATAATATAGTATAATAAATGATAAGTATAATATAGCTAGTGCACAGGATTAAGAGGAAAAAATTATCATATACATATATATATGAATAAGATTTTCCTCAGTGGTACATAAAAAAATCCCGTAGTTCGCTGACAGTGCGGTGCGGTTGACAGGTCATTTCCTATAATACTTTCACGGTTCGGCTACACCGACGTTCGGGAAGAATTGTTTTTGTTTTCCCGTTTGGAATTTTGCCGTTATTAAGTGTTCCTTTTAGAGAAAATTAAATAATACAAATGTGTGACGTCATAAAAATTAATCAAAAATGCTATATTTTGCTCAAAAGTATAAAGTTTATACTGTCTTCATTATGCAATGAATATAATTTAGAGATAAAACATATACTAAATTATAAGTCCTTTAATTATACATATACTTCTTTCGTCAAATACCTTACAATTTTTTTTTACACTTCTAATATTAACAAGGAAATTATGGACCCCACAATTATGCAGAAATGAAATATTAATACTTTCAAAATGAATTTATTAAATCTGTTTATGACCATTCTTGATTGCAATTCGTTCATTACAATAAAATATTTATTTATTGCAAAAACTCTTTATTAATCCTTGAGTAAAATTAATACGGCGTTATAATAAAGTTAAATTTTGTAACTAGTGACCTACTTCAGCAGACAGTGTCCTAAATAAAATCAACGTTAACCGACTTCCAAAAAAAAAAAAAAACGGAATGTCTGTATTCGTTGCGTACGTACTTTTTTCATGTATATTCGGAAATCGCTTAACGGATCCTGTTGTGTTGCGAATGGTAAAGTGAATTAAATAGCAAATTCTTCGTTGTTTTGTAACCTGATTCCGATTGTATTACCTAGTTTGTATTTTTTTGCCAAACTAATAATTTTCATAACTTTCTGCTCGTAAATTTGATATAAAATGATGTAATAATACATTACAGCAATTATTCAACTATATATATGTATATATATCATATTCCTCTCGTTAACGGGTCGTATTAAATGTTGATATACTTCAAGAATTGAATAGGTACTCTATGATACGGATGAAATTTTAGAACATTACTGCAGTCGTGTCAGGGGAAATATAACCGTCGGGTAGCTGCGCAGATGTTGTGAAAATAATGTGGAACGTGCGTTCGGTTAGGTATGATGACAATGTATTATTACTTTTAACAGCACTGCCTAACTGTATTTTGGGGAGTTTATTGGTTGTTAACTTAACTCTTAGTGTTTTATGTGTATTTCTTAATTTACTGCAGGTATACTTTGACACTACGTTATACGTATGTTTTAAGAATATTAAAGTTAGAAATGTTTAACATAAGTTAAAATATTCATAGAAACTAGCAACAATATAGAAATATTAATCTCAACTTAATTGAACATTCTTAAAAAATAATAGTTATTTTTGGCGAAATGCTTGATTTTTACCATATATGTGTTACCATTCTTATGCTGCATGGGAAATTGAGATATTATGTTTTTATAAGCGTAAACTCGTTTAAATTCGTCCCTATTCAATTTTTTGCAATATCGAACAACACAAACACGCGTACACGCACGAACGCACGCACACACACACACACCTTCAAAGTACTAAGGTGTTTGGATTCAGAAAACCACATAATTCCCGAATGATGCCTAGCCGAGTTTTAATTCTTCATGTCACTTCTTCGTCAAAGTCGTAAGCACCTAATCAGACAGTTTGATCCAAGTAAATGTATTCATGAAGAACTTCGATTGAAGAGTTTTCGACTGTCACTGGCGCCCAGTGATAACATACGGACGTGGACTTTTAAACTTGGTTTCATAAATAAGCTAAATGTTACTCAAGAAAAAAAAAACCTATTCTCTGAAACATTTCTCTACATAAAAAAAAAACTGAAATAAATTATACCTTCGGTACACCAGAATAACTGACACAATTCCAGAATCAAGTAAATTTAGTGGCAATGGGCCTGGGCCACATGGTTTTAGAAGTGATAGCCGCTGGGGAAGAAAAGTTCTCGAGACGAAAATTCCGATCATTCAGCTGAATTTCACAAAATTTACAAACAAGCAGCTTAAGTTAGGAACAAATGCTATATTTCAAAATTTAATAACATCCTGAATAACGTACAATTTACTTAATAAAAAAATTTTTAAAAGCCGTTAAATCATTTATAATCTTTTTTTTTATTAGCTTTAGAATCATTGCAAGGAATTTCCTATCGAGTAACATTATTCTGATCCCTATGATATGTTTATAAAACTTATATTTGTTTAACTCGATTATGATACCCATATATTTTTCCTCACGTGAAATCCGTCAAATGAATTAAAGTCTTTTAATACATCTCGACGCTTGCAGGTGTCACTATTAGTTGTTTACTGGTTTGTTTTGGTTTTTTTTTCTAGGTTCCATACCACTAAAGGGAAAATAAACATATATATCATTTCACTGTCTGTCTGTCGGTTTCTTTTATAGCCTTTTTTCTCAGCAATGCTTGGAGGTACCAATTTTAAATTACCACCAAATACTTATATCTACAATCCTTTGAAACTGTTAAATTTTTTAATTCAACGTATTAAAAAAATACAGTTATTTATTCCTTTTTTTTGAAACTCGAAATTAAAACTTGTAGGGTAATTCTCATTGACCTAGAATCATGAAATTTTATAAGAAGAAAGGTTTCAGAGCACAAATAGGGGAAAATCTGAAGATAGTTGATTTGTAATTATATTAAATGAAAAAATATTTTTCAAGATCCAACTTACTCTTGCACTTGGAGTATGGATCGTGATGAAAACCAATATGTGGGAGAACGTTTTTTAACTTTATGCTATGAGAATACTTAAGATTTTCGAAAACATGGATATTTGTAAGAGAAATCGAAATCGTTTTTCCAAAAAAAAAAGCAATAAATTCGGAATTCCTGGATTCCTGTATTCCAGTATCTCTCACTATCATCGGTATCGAAAACAGACAAAAACCTTCGAGACTCTTTATGGATGAAATATCTACATACATAATTAAGTTCGTACGGAACCCTCAGGGTGTGACTACTTTTCGCAATTGTCCAGTCTTTTCTTGTCAGTTCATGATTATAATAATTTTTTTACTTCTTTCGCTATACTTTATAAGTCAGCAACAGAATTTATGTTTATGAACAATTAAATGAGCATCAGCGAAGCCGTACACTTTTGTATATATCAAAATATTTTCATTCACCGTCACCCAAACAAAGTCTCTAGCAAGACACGGTATAAATAAATAATACGGCAGCTCTCAATTGGAAACTCCGATCGGCCGACAAGAGACAGTTCTGGTTTCGTGATTTCATTGCTATTAGGGGCGGGCCGCTCACGTTTATTGTCCGAGATACGAGTGGATTTGTGGAAGCAATTTCCTTTATACATTTTGTTTTGTCCTTTCCTTGGAGTTTGATGGTCAGCCCCGTGAGTTGTGGCTTAACTTCGATTTACTGGAGAGGCGTTCGTCGATGCCGCCGCCTCGGGGAGGATCGCTCGCTGAATAATTTAGCTTTTATAGCGAGGACCGGCGATCGCTTCGCTATACTGTTTTGTTGTATCCTTCGTACCTATCTTTTTAATGACGGGTTTGACGGTGATGTTCAAAACGCATGGTCAGTGGTGGAGCTTTTCAGTCTCAGACTAAACGTTGTCATATGCTATACACATCCATACGCTCCTGCGAGTGGATGAAAGGAACCCGTTTGATTCCATCGGTCTTAAGAATGGCGAGAGAGTTGTCTTGGCCCTACTAGTCGGGTTTAATATTAAATTATATGGAATTTTGTAATTCGTTGAATCTGTCTCAGTAGAGATGAACACGGTTGATACGAGAACGTCGTTGCCTTAGATTTTTATCGCTTTTAATATACATCCGCCTGCAATATTTATACTTCACATTGAAGACCTTGAAGCTTGAGTCATCCATGCTGACTCAGTGCGGATAGGGTTATCTGCCATATAAAATAATGTGACATATGACAATAGTTAAAAAACGCAACAAATTGATTGGAAGTTGCCATCGATCAATCGTTTTACCTAAACATCAAAAGAGAAAAGGAATTACTTACCAGAATTAGCAAAAACTCATTCATGATTTTTGGCATTCGCGTTAAAAGGACGAAGATGAGTATTCCTCTTATTAGAGACATACGACAAACATACCATCCTGTTATGATATACATGTACAAGTTACATTTCAAATTAAAAACAAATCTCGCTCCGTGTCGTCGTGTATATAAATCATGAATCAATGTTCGGGTATTTCGGTAGCTCGATAAGCGCAAATCGAACTTTTTCTAAAGGTAGGCATTCGAGCAGTGTATGTAAGGAGGAAATTTTAAAAACTATTTGCACACCCGCTTCTCCGCCTGTCGGTTCGCGTGACCCTCTCGCGCCCCGTCACGTTCCTTTCGCGAGGTAAACACGTTTAGTGTAAACCTAAAAAAGTGCGTCGAAGTTTTTTTTTTGATCAAAATAAACATGACATCGCCATCGAATCGGGTAACATAAGTTATAGCGTACACTACGAACAATCCTTACAATAATAATCGTACGCTCTTGTATTCCATTATCATAATCAATCTCTGAAAATTTCATTGATTTGATTCGATTCGTACAATACAATGTTTCGTAATTAGTATCTTCATAAATGAAAATAAGTATTTATATGATTCGTAGGATTTTCCTGAAGAGGATAACTCTTTAATCCTATTTGACTTTTCAGTAGCCGACAGAGATGGCTCAGAGACTTAAGGAATACTGTAAAACACGCACAATATCAAAATGACAAAAATATCTTTTTTTTTTTTCTTACCCAAGACGAAAAATATTGTCAAAATTTGTTGAATTTTCAATAAACACCCGTTGTTTCAAAATTTGAAACACCTTAAATCTCCGACAAAGACTCTTGCGCCCGGCAAACATACGAACGTATACGATCATAATTTTATGAGATACATGTGGAAATTCAATTTCATTTTATTACATCACTTTCGTCACCCGCCGTCGACGTCGTTAGTTAGTAGTGTGCGCGGATCTAAGCAGACCTTTGTCAGACGGCGCCTCTATACCGTTCTTCTCCCGGCCCCCACCTCGCCTTCAATTACTGAAGAGCCTTGGCCCGAGTTTATCTCATGAAATCGAAACGGCATCGCGATCCTTTCGTACGGATAACCCGCCCGAGGTAAATTTTCGACTTAATTTGTATAATAATGTATGATATTAGATAAAAGCAACGAGAGTCATTCTTATCCCGCGCTAATTTAATATACTATGAAATAACGAGTAGAGTAATGAGGTTTCTGTCTATATCATTATTTTGCAGCTTGTCTACCAGTTCATCATATCCCTGTTACTGCGGTACCGGGTCCCTCGCGAACCGCATTCAAATGTTTATCTAAAAATGTGGCCATAAACAACCACCGTTTTAGTAAAATCATAAATCTGTTGAACACTTGCACCGACTTATAAATAATAATATAGCGTCACAACCATTCCCGTCACACTATAAAGATAATTCAAACACAGTTTGTTATATCCATGTTGTTGGATAAAATCGATAGCTTTAATATCACACGGCATGTCATTGATTAGCAATATTGGGAATTTATTCAACGAACTACTTTTTGGTTTTAAACAAAGAGACTAAATAATGTGCAAAATTGAGGTTAAATTTTAACATGCCAATTCTTTTTCCATCACGTATTTTATTTCTTATTTTTATAATTTTATTTCAACCCAGTTATTACGTAAACGTGGAAGATATCCCACGAATCCAGTAAAATCGAGAATTAAAAAGGCTTCAAGTTGAAATTTCGTCGATGGAACTATATAAAATGAGGAAATATTGGACTGGATTGTCATACAATTATAATGAAAAAGTTTAGCCCAGATAAAATGTCAGCATATTATCCCACCTGCCGGTGGAAAATAATAATATTGTTTGATGAGTTCGTGCTTGTGTGACTCGCTACAGAGAAATAGCCCAATTCAAGAATAAATATTGATCACTATCCAATATGTTATATAATAACATAAGATTTTGGATTATCTAAAAAGTGGTTAATAATCACGACATGTATTATTCTAGGTAGCAAATATCTGTCATGTTTTTGGAGTTAGTGGACTTAGCTTCAAACAATGATTGCCTTTTCCGCATATTAGACAACTTTCTTTAAAAAAATGTTTGTTCGCGGGAATCAGTAGAAATTACCTGTAAAAAACTTTTTAGAATCGTTACCTTTGAGTTTCAATGAGGAAGTAAAAATGCGTATACACATTATGGATAATCAAGGTTACTTAATAACTATTTACATTCTTTAAAAAAAATGTGTCGAATCCACTAGCAACAACAGTAACTCAGTATTTAATCCTCCTCTACATTATTTATAACATATTAGAAAACCTATATAAACCCTTAAGTTCATGATGAAATTTTCTATATCTGCAAATAACAATATCTATGTGTGTGAATATTAAGGCGTTAAACTATTCTTTATTATTATAGATTAAATTACTCTCAGGGTGACAGTAATTCTTATTTTTCGTGCATATAAAAAAATGGCAACCTCATTGCTGCATTAACATAAATTTTAATTAGGTCTTCTGGTCGTCACAAGAAGCTTTTAAGCTATAAATACGAATCAAACCACGGAATGCACTACAAAAACGAGTAAAAGCATTGAATCGCTACAAGATAGCCTTTTTCATACGTTACGAAAGATACAATTTTATTAAGATTTTTTTGTTTTCATATATGGACATTTGAATCCAAAAAAAAAGTAATAATTTGATATTTTACCTTTATGTATATTTAAAAATGATAAATTATATTATAGTGTTTGTAACTTTTATTAATATTAGTAAAGATTCATAAATATTCTAAATGTTCTAAAAATGGTTCACATAAACGATCCCTACAGTTGTATTATAATAATAATAATAAGCCTTTTATTCGGACAACAGATATACAATTATGTTTCTTATACTATTACACTGTTATATACTATCTATACAATTATGTTTCTTACATTACTAAACTTATTCGCATATTTGGTGCTTCTTTACTTTCTGTAGGTCCGTTTGCCAGTTGGCAAAGGCCTCCTCCAACTTTCTCCCATTCGCCTTACTTCACTTATGCCAACAATGTCCCATTTGATCTGTTTTAACGCATATGTTAGTTCTATAAGGTTTTCATCGTTTTTCAGTGTGAGTACATTGAGGGCTGCAACATAAATTTTTGATTTTCTTTGAGTGTTTTTGTGATTTTTATCGTGTGTTGTTGGAGGGTTATGGTCTCTGTCCCCCACGAGGACCAGTCGGCTTGGGGGAGATTGTGTTGTTTCTGTTGTTTGGTTTTCGTAAATTGGTTGGATTTTCGGTTTACCGGTTGTTAATTGCTATTGTTTTTTATGAGTGAGGGTGTCATTGAGCGAGTTTGATCGTGTTCTCATCAAATCGAAAGCGTTAGTTCTGTTCGTTTTAATAGAACTGATCGTTTGCTGTTTTTTAGGTTTAGTGGTTGACGTCGATTGTGGTGAAGTAGACAATTCTCTTTTCCTTTTGTCGCAGTTTTTGTCGGGGTTTGGTCCTTTAACTACTAATTTATCATATTTCAGATAAGCGGTATTTCCCTTTTCCTTCTCCTCTAGTAGCTGTGGTAACAAAGCCTTTCTCTTTTCCATAACTTCCTTAGAATAGTCTTCCGATATATAAATTTCTTTTAGATTCCTTTTATTCTTCATGATTTGGTCTTTTTTCCATCCATTTGTGAATGAAAATAGCACAGGTCTATGTTTGTTCTCAACTTTATTTTTTTTCCCTAAACGGTATAATCTGTTCATTTCGCTTTCTTCAACACATAAGTTTAAGTCTCTTTTGAAGATCTCTTTAACGGTTTGAAATAGCTCTGATATCGATTTTCGCTCTCTTCTAATCCATAAATAATTATGTTGTTATTCTTCTTTCTTTTTAAATATTCTATTTCGTTCCCTAGGTCACAAATTTTTGTTTTAATATTTCATTTTCTTCCATCATAGGATTGAGTTTTTCATCTATCCGATCCATTATATTCTTCGTAATCGATTCTTTTAAATCATTGGTCTGTTTCTCCATTTATAACTTCATTTTATCGAATAATAATTGAAATTGTTCTTCCATGTTGTCGAATGTATTTATGTGAAATGGAACGTAGATGTGAAATGGTAGAAAATATTTATTTGTGATGGCAACACTTAAGTTTGTTGTCTGCGTAGCCGACTGACAGTTCAGGTATTGTTGTTATTTTACCGGCTGTCAGGTTGACAATGACTGTTAAATAATTAGATGATGTTGTATATTCTATTGTGATTGATTGTGAATGTATGTTTGAACTTCGCTTTTAATGAGTGCAGCTTGACAATATCCAAGGATTATTTCTTCTATGTCTTCCGATGTTGTTTTGTTAATGTTTGTGGCACTACAATTCCCGAATTATAACTTTAACTATTTTTAGTAAGTGATTTATTGTCGACGAACGGCACAGACTTGTTGACACTTCAACGACCAGAAACGGAACCCTAAATTTTGCGTTATTAAGTGTTATTTTTATTCTAAAATTTCACTGAAGTTTGTTCAATAACTTTTATTTTACACCTTTTATTTATTATTAAGTATGTACTTTTCAGGTTTATTCTAAATTGTCTGTCACAAGCACTAGCAGTTCGCAGAACACTTTGCTGTTGTAATGTTTTTTCACTATTTTTACAAGTCACTGCACTTGAAGATGTTCGTTTATTGTTTCCACATATTAGTTAACATTTAATTTGTATATATTACGCTTTTCTATGATGAGATTTCACTTTTAACTATTTTTAAAACAATTTATTTTACGGAGTCAATGTTTAGCCTATCGTATATCTACCCTCCTTTTTCTGGAGGGTAGATATACATTAGGGGTATACAATTAGAGGGTAGATATACAAATATATGGACATTTGAATCCAAAAAAAAGTAATAATTTGATATTTTACCTTTATGTATATTTAAAAATGATAAATTATATTATAGTGTTTGTAACTTTTATTAATATTAGTAAAGATTCATAAATATTCTAAATGTTCTAAAAATGGTACACATAAACGATCCTTACAGTTGTATTAGTAAATTTTTAAAAGTTAAAAAGAGGTAAAATACCTTTATAATGCCTATAATATCAGCAACCGCGAAACATGTTTCACACATTTTTATACTATATGACCATAAAGACCCCTTAAGTAATAATATAATTAGTAGAAATATTAAAGATTATTATTATAACAGCACAAGTTATAGTAATAATTATAAATATTATAGACAAATAGGTGACAAGTAACAATTAGATATTTTATAAAAACACAGTTTTATTTCAGACATAGGAAGACAAAACAATCCAAATTTATCATTCGATCATTCATACTGTCATAGCTGTTAGGCAGACAGTAGACACGTGATTCGTAAAGGTGAGCGAACATCAGCGATGATAACGGGATAGCCGCGAGAGAACGCGCGACCAGCAAAAGCATATCAGATATCAACAGAAACGGTGTCATTTGCGGGATCAATCAAAGACAAACGTTCGCACAATCAGCGCCGGTCGGGCCGTCGGGGCGGGGCGCGGGGGCGGCGGCGCGCGGGGGGCTAATCAAACTAATGGCGGGCCCGCCGGACGCAACAAATCACAAAAGTAACCGTGACGCCTGATTGATTACTGCACGCGTATACCGACTCAATCCAATCGATGTTCCGGCCGGATTGATCGTTATTGTAAGAGAGTTACGGCCGGGGCCGATTTATCCATCACCGGCTCGATGATAACAAAGTGACATAATAAAGTCGAAGCTGTGAACCGGCGATGGAGTCGAGGATCATATCGAACTGGTAAAAAATGAATCACTATGCGGAATCTGTAATATCGATGTATTCATTCAAACGTAGATCGTCACTAACAACAGATACGTAGTGTTTAGGGGCCTAAATCAATAATATTAAATCTGCTAGATAGAGGCAAATCCAAAATGGCCGTGATGTCGTGCATTTTTAGAGTTCCGTGCCAAAACGGCAAAAACGAAATCCTTATAGTTTCGTCATGTCTGTCTGTCCGTCCATCCCTGCGTACGTTACAGGCATTTTATTCAAAAACTAATTGACATATATAGATTTATAGTATAGATGTCTTCTATAAGCCGCTATTTAGTTGGAGTTGGAGTTAAACAACAAAAACAAATATTTCTAAGGGGGGGCACTATATACCTACATATAACATAAGTAAAAAAAAAATTCAGGAAACATCAACGTATGGCACATATTTCGAGTTCTTTTAAAAACTTTTTAAGGTTTTTAAGTAATTTTTCTGCTTAGTGAATAATTTTGGAAATAATCGCTCCAAAATTTGCAGAAATTGTGTTGTTCCCCTTTATTTTCTAAACCGTATGTGCAAAAATATGAAAAAAATAACAAAAGTAACGCTTAATAAATACTTTCAACGAAAATTTTGAACATAGTCGGATATACTGTTTTCGAGTTATTGCTGAAAAACTGCAAAAGGACGTAAGTGCCATGAAGATACGCTCTTTTGCTGATGCACTTTAGTTTATCCTAGTTTTATAGTCAACATACCTACTTGTTTTTCTAGTTATAGGCGACTAAACTGTTTATAACTATTCTGTGCGGGAAACATGGAAAAAGTGTAACAATATACTTTTTCATCTGTAGTGCATTTCTTTGTAAGAATTGCTTCGGAACCCTGTAATGAGCATGCTCCGACATGTTCTTGGCCAGTTTTTTATATTTGTATATACCGATTGTATTAAAGATATCACATCAATATATCGATAACCTTATACGTGATATCATCGAAACAGTTTTTCTATCGTTGTAGTGATGAGAAAAAGATAATTTTTAATACAAACCTAAATTTAAAAAAGACTCTGTTTTGATAAATATGTATTTGTATTTGAATTTTTTTTAATTTATGATTATTCACTAATGATTAAATTGTCGGTAAGACTGTCATCGTTAGGTTAAAAGAAAATATAATTGATTTGCGTCATCTGATTCATGATAATAAAATAGCCATATAAGTCACAACGAAAATTTAAATAATGCATTGAAATTGATATAAACTTTAAGTATTGGTGTTCAAATATCAATACAATTTAAATAACAAAATATACTATATCATTCAGACCATTTTTTTATATCTATGGAGCTAGTTGAAGATAGTAAAAAAGATGCACACTTCTTTGCATATTAGAAAAGACCGATGGGAATGATATAATGGTGTCAGTTATCGCGAAGAACCACAGTTTCGAGCATTGAAATTGTGATCTTTAAAAACAAAATGAGTAACTTCGAAACGGTGGATGTGTTTTGATATAAAGTCGATTTTGTCTTAATAGAGTCCCATCCGCACCATACAGTATAGGCACAGATGTGTGTGCGAACAAAAAACTGGTAGCGCTATTTCACGCGGAACCTCGCAAACGCACGTAGCTTCCGTCGGCGCAAGGCGAGACCGCGCGTAACGACGTGCGTCAGGGAACTTCCTGGCCGTTCTGCGCAGAAGAGTAATAATGTCGGAATCATTTTGTCCATGTCGACGGCGCGTGCACCTTTTGATTTATCTGCACTGTTCGACTGTCTCGTCGTCTATAAGGAATCGATTATTAATTTGGCAACGATGATGAATTAATATCTGTCAATGCCAATTTCATATTAAGTAACATAATGGTTCTGCCCTGCTGAGGTTACTCAGGCTGGTACTACTACAAATGAACTTGATCATGTAAATATCGATTGGGATATAATCGCATTTGAAGATTTGAAACGTTATCGTATTATGCAAGAAGTCGGTGAGACACCACAGAATGCAGACGTGAAGATACAGAATCCGCTGTTATATTTCGACCAGTGAGTAGGAGTTTCGGTGGCCCACTCCCCCTCCATCTCCACTCTCCCTTCCGGTCGGTCGGTTGTGTTTAGGGACGGTGATAACAACCTACTTTTTGGTGGGTCATATACTCGCTTGCTCTTCGAAACAATTTGTTGTTTTAAATTTTATTTTCATAACAATAACACAATTTTTCTTAATAAAACATCATTGTGCGGAGCTAGATTTATATTATTGAAAAAATAGAATAATGTTTTAATACTAATAATCAAAATAAATAGATAATACATACAAAAATTTAAAATGTAAAATGAAATCAAACTCTGTCAAGAAACAGTAAAGTAGATTTTTATTTAAACAAACTAGACATTTACCAGTTTATCTTGTAGTTATCCATCAATTTCATTAATTTTGGCACAGATTTCATGTAGTGCTAACATTTATGCGACAAGAACATGACGTTAAAATTACGATAGAATCGAAAAAAATTTGCTTAGGAGATACGAATTTTTTTCATTTAGCAAATAAAACTATTCATTATGTATGGCATCCTAGATCAGAGCATTGTACAGTATATTAGACATTATACAATTTAGAAAATTAACAAATTTAACTACGACTTTTCATGATCTGGTGTTGTTTGTATCAATACAATATGTATTTTGAATTCAACATAGCACAGATATTAATACGGTATAGAAAAGGACTGGCATCCAAGCCACAACACTGAAAAAAATCGTGGGTGAACAGAGTTGCATGAAGGTACACAACCACATTGTTGACGCATGTTATAATTAGAAACATTTTTCTATAATGAAAATACTACATAACAAAAAAAATTATACAGTTTTTCCCTAAATCCGTCTGTTTTTCGCTATTTTTCGATGAGGTATACAAAATATCTGCCCTAGAAAGTAACGCCTCCTTTGATTCGCAAATTCTATTTTAGATAAGAAATTAGGTTACGTTGCGTTAAGCGACAATTTGCTCTGTTTATAGTTGTTGTAAAATGCGGATGAAACAAATGATCTCATCGCATTTACGAGAATAAACCTACGACCAATTGTAATTTACTTGATATTGACGCCCATACTTTTATCTCTTTCGTAATTTCTAGACGGATGTTACGAATGGCAGTTATCTAAATATTGCTGTTTTCTGTATTTCCGAATCTAAACTAAATTCACCTTCCTACTAAGAAATTTGATAGCCTATATATGTGTTTACACGTGCGTATATTTGTGCGTGCGTGCGAAATCAATTTGAAATTGAACCGTGAAATAGATATTAAATAATAAAAAAAATCTGCTTTAATCCAAAAGGCATAATTGAATTTAGGTCTTCTGAAAATTTGACATCGATCGATTACTAAGATTTTGAGAAATCTAAATAAATGTTTTTTTCTAATAATTTCTTAACTCGATTACGAATCGATAAAGTTCAATGACTAACAACTATCATTCTCATAAAATAGTATTGAGTGCTTTAAAATTGATCGAAAACAGTTGATTTTTTTTTCGAAAGATAATACGAACAAAAAATTATCAAAAAGCATTTTTTTTGTAATATGTAATTTTTAGATTGAAAAAAAAATGTTTTTTTTTTTATTAAATGCGATTTTATGCGTTGCAAAACGATTTGTGTGAAAATTTAAAAAACAAAATTATCAACCTGAAAAAAAACAACTTTTATCAATCACATACTTTACTAATCACATACATCACATTTTCTGTATATATATTTTTCTCACTATTTTATTTTATTTTGATTTTCAATATTAGGCACATCACTATAAAATGGAATTCAATAATTTATTAAATAGACCACTTCTTCAGATTTTTTTTTATAAGTATTAAAGCTCAAGCATTCAATTTTTCGGTACTCTTTATTGTGGATTACGTTATTTTCTCATAACTTATAGCAGTTAACTCAAATCTTTCTTCCTACATACTTAAAAGCTTATATAACAGAAAAATATCTCTAGTGTCAATGCCGTTTTTACTTGAAATTAAGAATTACAACCAACAACAATTGTAACATCTGCTCCAACTATAAATCGACGTCGAATATCAAACCAGAGAGTGTATTAAAAATGTTACGATATTTTAAGTGCCATATTCTGAGTAGGTACTCATATATGTCGATGATTTTCCCGGATGTGTCCGTCCCTTGTCCAATAATCGGCAAATGCATAAAAGAGCTTTTAAAACTTCGAGAAGCAATTAAAACGCGATAGACGTTCGAATGCTATTCTCGCCTATCGCGAAAATATAACAAAAGGTTTTGTCGTTTTTGGTTTTATTATCTAAAATACATACTAATTTGTCTGATTCATAAATTATAATATTATAACCATGAGCGTCAAAAACAAGTGAATGTACTGTAACTTATTTATTTTTATTACAAAATATTGAAAAATTTGTACATGTCAAGATGTAAGATGTAATGATATAAGATGTTCGCTTTCTTCTTAGTTATGAGCATTTTTCATAAATTGATTATTATTAAGTGTTTAAAAAAATTATACATGTGTCAAATTTGAAAACCAATTTTTGACACCTGTACAATTTTTCTCAACATCACCTACGAACTATTAAAAATTTAACGGATCTCGTGCAAATGGGAGGAACAAGTCATTGCACGCAAGATGATTTGAAATGACTATCAATGACTGGATTCCATATTGTCATATCAATTAAACGTACGGGCACAATAAATATGTTCAACCAGTGCGGGGAGCTGAAGATCCAGCCTTTCGACCAGAACTAAAAAGGTTTTTTTTTAATATTCACTTCTGTCACACCATATGTGACAGTTCTAGTATACTTTTTCTCAGGATTTTTGGTCGTCTTTCGTGCAGCTCTTCGTTCGGGTTTTAGCAGGTGTATAAATAAAATGATTGTTGCTAGTTTCTTTCTCTAATTTCTTTTGTTTATACTTTTCTTTTTTACCTTTTTTTTTCGTTTCTTTTATATTGTCTACTTACTATTCTTAGCCTATTTACACATTTTCTTATTTCTATTCTGTTTTTGTACTGTTTGTTATGTAACAATATAACAATAGACATATATAAATGTGCGTGCGTGTGTGCGTGCGCGTGCGTGTGTGTGTATGTGTGTTTACATTTATAATTATTTATAACGTTTGTTTGATACTACATTTTTTGGTGCATTTAGCATATTTTTAACAATATTCGTATTTTTTTTTATAATATCTTATGTACATATCATTTTTTAATCATAATTACCACGATAACCTGCCAGGTTTTTTGGGGCTGCACTGCTTTATTTAAGTTCCGAAATATAGGGCTGTCAATTAATTTGTTTGATTCCATTCTTATTATTGCCATCGTCGCTTTCTAATTATTACAAGACGTACTAAAAATGTTATTGAAGCGTGGAATTGGAGTGTTCGAAATTTATGGGATAACGAGAATAAATAACCTTGAAGCAGGTCACAATTAATAAGATAGAACGTAGTACTTCTCACATTCAAACAATCGAAGAACTACGGCTATAATAGAACACAAAAATTAATAATTATGAAATGTACAAATTATACATTTTATACTGTCAGACGTCCTAAGTCGAGACACCTCCTCGACGTGTATATAACGGGGGAATTTTATAACTAAGATAAATTCAATTCCACGTCCGTGGCCATCAAACGGGGGAGTAGTCCGGTCGGCTCCGACCGGGAGCGGAAGCGCGTCGAGTTAGCGTCAGATCGCGCCGGCGTCGCCGTCGGACGTTTATTAAATACGGGACGCCCGCGCCGGCGTCGTTGCTGCGGAGTGAACAGTGGAGGGGATCGGAGGTACGTCTTTTGAGAGGTACACTTTGAGATACCCTATTCGACATATTACTTCCACTTTTATTAAGAGAATTAAAATTAATCAACCTGAATATTTATGTTCATCGATATAATTCCGTCGTGGACAACCTTAGCAGAACACATCGGAACGCTAGCGATAACAGTAGAAATAGGGTGAATTAATATAATACGGAAGAAGTAAAAATATTATTTGCATGAATTGTAGAATTATATATTATAAATAATAAGAATAAATGTTGTAATTTTTACAAAAATAATTTGGTATTTGCACTCGAACTAAAAATGTAAAGACTCCAGAATAATTACCAGTGAACAATAATTTCGCGATCGAAACTGCCTTGGCGGTTACTGTTCCCCATGGACACTGGCTACTTTGAAGTAGTCACCAGCGCGTTGCTGACCTCTTGGATAGGAATATAGATTCGTAATGGGATATCTGATGGAAGAACAATGGGCTGTTGTTGTGAGGAGGGACTGATGGAGGGAGGTTGTGGAGTGATAGAGGGGGAGTGGGCCACCGGAACTCTCACTAATTGGACCAAAGACAACAACGAAAACTATTATTTCAAGCCTGTACTGCGTGAAAGTGTGATATTGCACCGGTCAAGTAGTCCTATTTGCGTGCTACAGCTAAGTTGACCATAGCATGGACGTACCACAATAAATAACAACTTTGTGTCATATTTTCCCCAAAAATTAATACACTTTTTCGGGTGTAGCAAGGCACTGTACCTACAGATATCTGCTAAAACTTCATCAAATGACCGTTCCTATCCATTCACCAGAAATGATCTAGCCATAAACAATTATGCTGCCCATGCGAAACCCGGACGGGTCGCTAGTGAATTATGAAGTTAAATTACTGTATAATTTATTGAAGGAAAAAAATGTTTTCGTACCGAACCCTTAGTGTGTCCTATTCAAACCTGCCCTTTTTCACCATTCCTTACGACCGATCAAAAACTAAACACTTATAGGATCCCTCTCGTATCTTTCTATTTATTTGACCATTGACCAAAAAAAGCTATTATTTCCGATCCTACTGACGAAATAAAGTTGCCATTCGGTGCATACATAGTATAAGTGTGTAAAATACCCTAATTACGAACTTATAGCGTAAATGAACAGGTGTTATTTTTGGACGGCCAAGTGAAATGTTAAAAATAGTTGGCAAAGAGTATTGCGTGACATATATAATCTAGTCTAGGTAACAAGTTGAAAATGGTGAAAGATAGAGATACTGGTCCTAAAAATACGTACGATAGCTCATTCGATCCAGAATAATGTCTAGAAAATGTATCGCAAGCATTTATTAGCACATAAAAAAATGTAAAAGTTGTAAACAATTAAAAATGAAAAAAAAAAGGTATTTTATTTTTCTTCGTTATCTCGTAAAATATTAATGTATAAGAAGTTTGAGAAAAATATCCTTAAAGAGGAGGAAATTTTTCCTACTAAAAACCCCTAACTCTCGCAACTCTACCTCATTAAACATTTTACTTTGATTTTTCAGTTTTTGTTTCAGTTAAAAGTTTATTATAAAAAAAATATTGAATTTTTTTAAACTTTAATGGCATGATCTTGTTAAGCATGTACATAAAAAGAGCACCATGAAGTAAAAAAAAAATTATTCAATTATTTAAACATTGTTTTAATCTACAATGAAGACGAAAGTTGGAGAAAACTTTGTTAATTAACAATTATTATTCTATTTTTCACCATTCTCAACTTGTTACCTAGACTAATCATGGCGAAGTATAGGGCGAATGATCGAACTATGGGACCTCACTCATTGTCTACACACGAATATGAACAAAAGTCACAACACATAAGTTTCTTTACCACTATGTTGCGTTTGCAATGAGAATTCACAATCATTATTACTTTAAAAAATGCCACTGGCAATGGGTGCCGCTAAAAGCAGCTATTATTATTGTCTCTTTCTTACAATCAATGACAGCTATGAAGAAATGTAAATGCATTTAATACGAAAAAAATCAATCTTGACTGAAGGTTTAATTCTTTATAAGCTTATATAATATAATTTATGTTCTTTTTAAGCTTAATATAATTTATATTTTTTATAAGTCTTTATAAGCTTATATAATATAATTTCTTTATAAGCTTAGCTTTTAACCTCTTCTAAATTTCTATCTTTTCACAGTACTAAAGTACATTCTTGTCAGTTACAACTAACATTCTGTGTCGTTGGAAACATTTTTCTTCGTTTCGACCTCATCAAAAGCGAAAGTACGCTTTCATTCTTTGAATAGTGAAATAATAGAAAACGGCTAAGGAGTTGCAGCGGTAAAAATGCGCGCGATTTCCGCAGCCACCTCAAATATCACCAGGGCGGCTTTCAACTGGTCCGGTCGGCCTTCGACGCTGGGACAAAGGCGGAGCGGCTTTTTTTTTTATAATGTTTTGTCCTACGAGGCAGGATACGAATCAATGGCGAGTTCTACTCACTCTTGTCATTGTCGCTATTATACCGCGGTCTGTCGTGGTCCTTTCGGCCGTCCGGGGCATTTTGCGATGCACGCGGCGGGCTGCCGGCGCGTCGATCGCTTGTCGCGGTTTTTGCATGAAAATGCATATGAAATCGTTTGTCGATCGAATTTAATTCTATAAGCGTGCGACGTAAGGTCCAATTTTAGGATTAAAAGTCCGCTACGTTTTTATTCTTCATTTTTGCCTACGTGAATAGGCACGTCGAAAACGCAATATGGTTATTTTATTGGGCTGTTCGTAACTGTTGTTTTGTTTTTTTTTTTTAACAGAATAATCAATAGACGGAACAGTTTTGAATATATTTGTGAGTTCTCTAGTTTTATTAATTCTATTCAGCGTTTAAAACATGTATCCATATAATTTTAAGACAGAAGAATGAACTGTTTCAGAGTATCAATTATTCGGTTATCCGAGGAATTTAAGTCAGTGCCTCGCCTTCAACCGATGTGCAACTGCAGTGCTAAAAATGCATTTTCAAAAGAATCGCTTAGAAAAATACTAAATTACACCTTTTAATAAGCACTTGAACTAAAAGCCTATCAATTCGATAAGATTATTACAGTCGATGTAAACGTAAATCATGAAAGTGAGCGCGGCGTAGACAATAAAGATATCGAAAGCAAAGTGTATAAGCGCGAAATAATGACAACGTATTGCGGCTTCTCAGCATCGAGTAAGCTATTATATCTGAGGCGAACTTGACAATAGAGAACGGCTTCGCTGCCGGAGATACAATGCTTGTCTGTGGTATTATTATTCTGTTCGAGATGATCGCAATATTACCTGTATACGAGCCGAGCTCGGTGAGCCGGCAGGTCTTTTGAACAGCTGCGTTGCGTGAATGAGTCTTGTTTGTTCTTTCAGTTTTCGGTCTGTTGGGTGTTCAAGGGCGTCATGTCGGTTTGAAACCATTGTTATGTTCAATTGGACTCAAGAATTAGGTAGATTAAGAAGAAAAATTCATTCATAAATTTTCGATGTTTATTGTAAAAGTTAAATTTATTTTCGGTATAAGTGTTATTGATCCCCTTTTTGAATACTTTTAAGTACTGATCATATGCATTAACTTATAAGGTTTAAAAATATCTGTGAACCTTAAATGCTACCATTACGAGCAATTTTATATTTCAAGTTAAAGTGAAGGATTCCGCTATTATTAAATTCTTAAGTTGAAAAAATAAAAGCCAAAGCTGTGTATGGAAGGTTTGCTCTTTCGGTTACCTTATATTCAAAAGTGGTCGAAAGAATTTAAACTTGAGAAGACAGAGACATCAAAGACGACTCTGGTGCCAAGGATCATCAGAATCCTCTTTACAAGAAATTGTAAAAAAGGTGGAGAAAGTATATTGGAAAACAATAGAGTGAAAGTCAAATTAATAGATACTCTACTATATAAGGCATTATTTCGTAAAAAATCCATTATTATTATCATCACGTCTGCCTGAAATCGAATTGCATGGTGTACCATACTATACACCATGCAACCCGCCGCCGACTCAAGGATGTACAACCATGAATTCCCATCCAAACAATAGCATGAATATTCGAAACGATTGATATATGTCGAACACCTAACCAATTGTTGGTTTTAATTTTGCTAATCCATCACAGCAATCGACAATAAATATCCAGGAACATTTTGTGTTAATTTAACACATATTGAAGATCATACCTACTAACATATTCACCGGCCTGCCCTGTTCTGTTACTCGGCGCTACCGAAGGAGCCCATACAATAACAAAACATAATCATAATGAACAGACCGCCAATTCATATGTCTATAAACACGGAGTCATTGTCGAATTGTTATAGGCAAATGTCAAAGAACACCAATCTATAAATACTATTATAATTTGGTAGTTTAGCAAGTTATCGCTATCTTTCAAAATTTCCAACGCTTCTAAAATATTTATCTTCAACATTTTCTCACATTTAGTATCATACAGAACATGAAAAGTACGGTCAGCGTTAATTATGTGATCAGTTCATAATAAATATTTAAAAAAATATAATCTACCAATTTTATTATTTTTCAATACAATACAACAACAATTTTTGGGCATAAAGTACAGCATGAAGTACACATATGAGACGATTTCTTTCGCCCGTTGCCTATCGGCTACAAGTCCTAACGCATGTATCCGACCGCTTCCAGAATGTTCTCTAACATCTGTCGGAATTTATGGCTCTTTGAGGTCATTGTACTCTATCACTTATAGAGATTACGACCGTGGTCCCTTTGGGATCGTACAAACGATCAATATTTGACGGTAAACCTATTCCGGATTGTTTATTTAAAGTTTTATTTGTCATTTTCCATGTACGTATTACAAGGAAAGGATTTTTGTTATTGTGCATAGACTGTTACACACGTTTAAATAATGTCCTTTATTAATATATCCCATAACACTTTCCACGTGGGACCCGAATTCTTAAAGTGTCCATTTGGTTTTCCGGGTAAATTTCTCATCCGTCATTACTGAAGCCGGATTTTGGTCCTAATCGCAGATATATTTTTCCTTTTTTTTGCAGATCTACATAATTTGCAAAAACCTGTTTAAAACCGGGAACAGCTCCGAGGCAGGTGTTCCCGTTGAAATAGCAGATCGGACCATACCCTTCCAGAAACTCGGAGGCCGGTGAAGTTAACGCGCCGCGCCGCGTACACTTCACCCGCGTCAGGCCGTCATAAACATGTCATATTTCACGAGTTTTTGTGTTTTTCAACCGATCGCCGCGTCGATGCGCATTAGGATTACAAAACTCGTCGGACTGTGTATCAAACGAGGTTTTTGGGTGTATTTCGGACGAATTTCCTCTTTTGTTGCGCGCAGAAATCGTGAACATCCTTTTTCGTTTTTTTTTTGCTGTTGTTCTCGAAATAAAATAGGCTTATCCTAAATTATATTTCAGTTACAAATGAAAAAAATTAATAATACAGATTATGTTCTTTGTTTGTTCATCAAGGCCCCGACGCCGCGGCACGGGGACACGAGTTACGATAAATACGTCGAAATGTGCTTTGTTTCAGTATTATTTGTTAAATAAATTATTGGCATCTGCAATTATACACACTGTGAAATAAAACGCCACTGTATCTGTCTGTTTGTTTATCTGTCTATCTACATTTTTTTCTGGAGAACTACGAATTATATTTGATTGCGATAGGTAACCTCGGATATTAGCAGTAAAAAAAAATCTTTTTTAGTACCTTGCGCCAAAAAAAAATGGCGACGCGTTACGGGCGCGCTACGCAGTGGTGACAATGCACGGCATTTTCACGCGAGCGCGATTTATATGCGAGTGCATGTATAACTTTAGATAGCTATGCATAAAATGATGACATACATACATATTCAACATTAATGTTATAAATAAATTTGTTAAAATTTAGTACACCGATGCTCGTAGAACTTTATTGTCATATAAAACATTTGTTACTGTTTATCTGTCTGCCTGTTTTTCTGTACGTCTGTATAACCAGAGAATGAATTGACCGATTTTAATAAAATGTCGCATACTCTTGAATAATGTGATAGTCATTTTAAGTTTAATCAACAGCTCTCGATTGCATGTAACTTTGTTAGTTAACGTGAGTGTAAAAAAAAATGTTAATAAACATACTTTTGGTAAAACACAGATAATGACAAGTGTAAAAAATTTGGAAAATCCAATTGTGCACGACTCACACGCATATTATAAAAAAATAAAAGGAGTGAGTATTGGAAAAATAATGGATTTAAAAAATAATTGTTGTAACACTTTTTGATAATGTATTGACAGTCAATTGTGAATCTAAGTAATCTTTTTTTCGATTATAGAAAACAAAAATAGCATGCAATATATTTCGATAGCAAGTGACCCCATTTCCACACTCTTGCCGTTGCAAATAATAGTTACGTTGTTTTTTTGATAAATAATACACGATTTAAATAAAAATTAATATTTTGTTTTCTCTAACATTACGAATTGTAAATTAAAATATTGATTATTTTTAAAATAGCTGTTAACAAATGTTATTTAGTCGCTATTTGTGTGGATAAGGTCAAATTATTTGATAATCCATCTTTAGTTCATAAAATTTGAATGAAGGAATAAAAGATAACACTTCTTTTTTTTAACACTCTTTTATTAGCTTCACTTGTTTGTTTGCTTGTTTGTTTGTAACCGACTTCTTTGCACTCGATTTTGACCCACTTTGAACGGTCAGATTTTATTGGAACTTTGTAAACTTATCAAGGACCGGTGACAATACAATAATTTGATAAGTTTGTCTAATTGTCCTTGTCAGGATCGCCAGGATTAATTAATTTGGTTTGGTAATTCTATTTGGTATCGATGAAAATTCAATCAGTTCAAAATAGGGACTCACGTATAAACAGAATTAATATAAAAAATGGGTACAAGGATTAATTCATACAATGTCATGATTTGATGTTGATAAAATATTTAGTTTTCTGAAGATTTCTTTTTGAAATTTAAATGAATATAATTAAAATTTTGGATGTAGAAGTTAAGTAGAAAATTTCATATTTTCAATCAACTCATCTATAAAGAAAATGAATTCATGATAAAATAATATTTCATATTAAACTCTATAGTAAAAACGTCAAAACTGAATTATTCTCAGAAATTAAGACCACAAACTTAAATCTTCTATTCGAAGAGAATTTTACAATCATCCGCCCTCTATCAAAGGTTTACAATACTATCGACTTCAGTATCATTTTTGAAAATTAACACCTTGACCCTAACTCTCCCGTTCGGAAAGAATTTCCCATCCGTACACCCTCTGTCGTAGATTTACGATACTAAAAAAAAACGTGCGTCACGTCCAAACATTCACAAGAACTCGGAATACAATTTTTTTTGACAATCAATCAAACTAAAAAGTATAAAATAAATATAGTTTAAAAAAACTAAAAAACACGCTTTGATGATCACATCGAACTAAAAAACGAAAAATAATTCTTAATATAGGCAGAAAATATAAATGAACGAAAAAAGATTATAGTATTATTGTGAAAAAAGCGTGGGGTGCTTTGTGCCATATTTTTTTCACTTATCAAGCACCGAATCCGCATTTGTTAGTAACCATATTTTAAGTATCTAATATTAAAAATACAAGAGAAAAACTAGCCAACTTGTTCGACTTTCATTGATAATTAGTAAACGGTTGCGAGTCCATAGGGATCCTTAGAATATATGGAAACTTATTTAATACAAAATATCTTAATCCATAGTTTATATTTCTCTAAATCATGAAGACACACCAACGGACGGCGGTACACATATTTTTCAATTACAATTTTTGTTATGTAATCTAACGTAAATCAATTAGAAAATTCAATGTTCTTATTATTTTTATGTCTATAATTATTTAAACATCAATAATAAAGTGTATTTAACTTATAGTTTAAGTTATAAAAACGATTTTATGTAGCGAAACTGTACTTTGTAGATGAATACGTATGTAACATGAGAAATATGAAGTATGCAAATGAGAGTAGAGCACTCTCACTCGCTGCGCTTTGTGAGTCGTGCAATAATGGCATTTTTAAAACTAAAATTAATTTTTAGTTTTAATCAATACGTCTAAAAATGAATTGCCTCTGTGTTATTTTAAAAGAAATGTATTTTTTAAGTCCATAAGGTCATTAATACGTTACCAACACCCAAGTAACATATTTTAAAACTTACATCTGTCGCTCAGTCTGTTTGTTAGGGTAGGTAGATAATCTTCAAAACGGCTGAACCGATCTTAATGAACTTGAAGTTAGATCAGCTTATTTAACTACATATTAGGTAGGTTTTTTTTATTACGGAAACAATCAGGCATCTTTCTTGGACCTCGAAAACCTTCAAAATATGATTATTTGATCGGAATCGATTTCGAAGTTGAACCGGTATCGGGATTGAAGGCGAAATCGGAATTGAGATGTAGTTCAAGACCGGATTCGAAATCGAGTGAGAACAGGATTGAAATGGATATCGAAATAGAGAACGCGACTTGGATCAGAATTTAGAGCGAGATCAAAATAGTATCATTGGTCCAAGTCAAATTATACGGAAATTCATTCTATGCCCACGCGGGCGTAGCCGCGCGCGATAGCTAGTCTCAGAATAATTTCAACATATTACTCATGCATTTAAATATAAGGTAATAAACTCGGCGGCGATCTCATTTCCAACAAATGCTACCTCTTTTTGAATAAATTGTGTACTGAACTCGCAGTCGGTACACTCCCTACTCGTCAAAACAACTAAATGAATGTAAATTCGAAGGATTCAGTAGTAACTTTTGAAAAACCGTTATTAACCTCTCTGCTCCATCATCACCAAGTGTGACTTATGGAACTTGTCAAAAGAAATCAAAAGGAACGCACACTCGAGAAGCTTAACGCTAGCGACTGAAGAGTTTCACTTGTCACCATGTGGCTCCATCGTCGGGTCGGTTTGGTGATACCAAATTATTATATAGTCATCGGAATGACTGAATCTAACAAATTTTTAAATTAATACTATAAATATAGAAGTTATACTATAGAATAGATTAAGACCGACTTCCTAAAATTGTTAACTCATTTATTAGATTATCAGTATTTGTTAGTTATACAAAAGCAAATGTTATAAGAACGTTTCAAAAACTAGTGGGTTTGTTATCTAATTTTTCTCCCACTCGCCAGTTTCTTTTATATTTCATTAATTGTATCATTGTTTGATGAACGAAAACATTTCAACTTTGTGCCAGATAGCTACTACGATTTCGGTAAATAGAAGTATCACTAAAATGCGTTTTTATTAAGTAATCTTAACTTCTATCAAACATATCTTTATGTTCTGTCTATTGCTGATCTCATAAACATACCGCTGGCCTGTGAGTTTCGACAGTGCCTTATAATATTTTCCTCTGGTACGGTATTACCGTCCGGACGGTACGTCCGTGTCGCACCTTCGACGGTAAGCCGAGGCCGGCCGGGGGCGGGCCGCGTCGCCGGAACGCCAAAGAAACTACACTAATTCCTGTGCGGGAACACGTTGTATGTTGTGATACCCTGTCGGTACGCATTAGCGTCGCAGCGGCGGGAGCTCGGGTTTCGTGGAAGCGTTAAGTTCGAGCTCTCCGGCGGCGGCCAGAGACGTATCGTGGCTTTTTTTCGTGTTCCGCCCGACGTTTTTGCGTCGTATTTTTTTGAGTTCAGACGCGGCGATCGAAACGGTTCACTCGTGTCTGTGAAAATCATCTAAGTATCTCAGATTGGAAGTTAAAGGCTATTTTGAAGTAACTGTCAATGGATGGACTACAATAAATGCTTTTTATTTTAATATAAAAAAAGTTGTGAACTATCATTTTTTATTACTTAACATAAATATAAAATAATAATATTTATTCAATAAATGGAAATGTACTGCACGCATCTAATTATTGTTTAATTAGCGGTTACTGCTCACATGGACGCTGTATGACGTAAGTAGAGACAGTCACTGTTAATCTTGCTTGATTGTGCACAATCATTTGAGATACATGAATAGATACAAAAATGGAAACCGTTTAGAAAATAGATAAAATTGATCATAGTCAAACTAATAAAGCTGGAATGGATAATTTTATTTCGTATAATACTAATTAGATTCTCTTAAGAGCAATAATAATAGCTATTGGAAAATCCTTTTTAATCATTTTTAAAGGCTTTTCAGTAGTTCTTGTTAACTGCAAAATGCATTAAAAAATTAATGGATCATATTAGATTTTCAAACACAATTAATACACCGATTGATGTTTTCTTCAGTCTTGCAAGCCGGGATGATCGTGCATCTCATATACTGTAATATTTGAAACTAATAAAAATATTATTATAAGCGCTGAAATCTAGACAAAATCTCAGTCCAGCCATACAGACAAACAAAAAGCCAAAACATCCATTAATTCGCCTACCTAAAATAATAATACATAGGTTTAAATTATTAGTGTATGAAACTCAGCTCAAGACATGCTTACATTTCTATAAATGATGCCATATAGTAGCCCCACAGATAAATACACAGAAAATCAATTTCATTTTCAATCAATTAAAATGGAAATTGCACTGTAATTGCTATCGTTTATGGAATTAGTGGCTTCACTTATCCTCCATGAAAAACGGAAAATTATCTTAATACTCTATAAAATTATTTTTTTTATCCAACGAGGAAACAACCGAAAAACGTAAACGATGTAAGTAATAGTTTGACAATCTTGTAATGATAGCATTTAATTATTGAACATAATGAACTTTTAGCAGTATATGTAGGTTTAATGATAATATTATATATATAATGATTATGATAAATCGGCTCTAATAAGTAATGAATCGGTTTTGGCTAGTTGTTTCAGGCTTATAGTACCACCGTGCATTCGAAATCCTCTTAAAGGTTCTGATCCACTTTTATTGTTTTTTTGTTCGTTCTTACTAGCCGACTGAACTATGGAGCATCTATTAATTATGTGAAGCGATTTTGGTGATTTTTTGGAGCCCCCCCTTGGTGAGATTTGGCCTAAGCCCCCGTTTCTTAATCTAACGTGAGATTTATCAAAATTATCAAGTATTTAACCTCATGTTAACAGAAAAACATGTAAAATTTTATCCTGTTTTCTTTCAATTTTGCAGTTTCTTGTGAAAAAAAATATGTGATATTTATCAAGCCCCCTGCACCGACGTAATATTAGGTGAGATTCGACTTGACCCCCCCTCAAGCGCTTCACGTAATTAATGGATGCTCCCTATGGATGACACTAAATTTTGGAATGTATTCTATGTAGATGTCGATGTTGCTGTCCGAACATTATTTATTCTTTGAGTGTCTACCGAAGATCGGGAGTCACCATCTGCCGCATTTTCAATGATGAGGGTGATTCGTAGAACAGCGGACGTAAGGGTTTCCACCCATTACCGCATTGCTGCATATTGGTCCATCGAAAATTCCACCAAATAACAAATTTTATTGTTATCCCATTATTTCCAGTAGTGTTTGCACCTGAAAGAAATTACCTCCAAATTTGATCAAACCCTACATTTATAGATCGTATCCGAATTCTATCTCTTTACATGGATATATAAAGTTTGTTTAAAAATGGCTTTAAGTATAGTATAAATTTTACCTGACTCTAACAACTTTTCTTACAACCTGTTTTTACAACCCGCGAATTCAAATAATTTACAACCCATATACTAGCACAAAACATTAATATTATACTTTTCGAGCTCAGTAACAATTTTATTTTCTTATGTTATGAATACCATTCAGCGCAACAATTAGCTGAAGGACAATTTGCACAACCGGATAAGCAACACACTTATAAATATTTAGGAAGGATCTCTCACATCAAAAGTAAACGTCATCACCAAGCACAAAAGTCGTCATTTAAAGAGATCGACTGCGAATTCTTCCAGAAAATTCTTTTATACTCCCATCTGATAATTGAACTTACCCATGCAAAAGAAAGGAAAGAAAGAGAATGCTATGAGATGATGACAGCGAGTCAAAACTTTTTTTAATAATCCCGACTAAAACTTCGCGAGAGCTGCGGACCCCGATCAAACTTAACAAACATGAAACTGTATTAGATCCGAGTTCTACTTTAAGAGACTCCATACATTTTCGTTTTCGTACAGAAACACGAGCCAAAGTGGTCGAGACAAAGTCGCGAAAAAAAAAAACGTGCATCCGAAAATTCGCCGTGCAGGCTGCCCCCGGTTTGCACTCCTACCTGCTACTTTGCGACAACTTGGTTTAGGGTTGCATCTTATTGTCACCTGAGACTATTGTTTATGGCTCATAATTTCTTTGTCATACCTTTTTTTTTTGAGATAATAATTTGCAATATATTGGTGTTACGAATATTTGTAGTAATTAAACTCACACGCATTCAATACAATGGCCTAGTATTAGAAAGTTGAAATAACAGATACCACTAGACGTGTAGAACAGTAAAAACTTTTCTTAAAATATCTTGTAATGTTGTTTCAAATAAACCAATAAATAAAATCGAAATAAAAACTGCAGTATAAAAATAAAATAGTTGATTTGCAATAGTTTAGATAATTGCAAATTACCGTTCGTCAAACGTGTGATTAAGGAAATATTCATTCTAATAATTAAAATTAGCTATACGTAAAATTATTGAACATATAGGTAAAACTATTAAAACTCTAATATGTTTAAGTTAATTTTTTTTTTCAATGAGTTACATATAAACAATTGTCATTGCTCACCATGCGGTCGTTAACGGACCGATATAATATCAATATACTTAATAGTCTTATAAAATGTTGTCTGGAGTAATTGATGTAGCAGAGTATATGCACATTTATTCAAATTTATTTAAATACGAAAAGTTAAATAGTTAGCCTATACGGAACATCAAATAGACTGATTTGTATTTTAACGATTAAGAGGGAAAAGTGAATTATTTTACGTTACTTATCAATTTTATTGTACTAAAATGAAACATTTTGGAGTTGCGACTGTTTTTCCACGTTTCATCGTGTTCTATGAGGTCAAAATTGTTTGTGTAAAATTATGTTCAGCCCAATATCAAAAGCATTTTAGGGTACTTATATAAATTAACGTATAGTTCTCAAATACTTTTAATTGTTTATTTGATTTGTATATTAAATACTTTTCAAGAAATGCGCATTACATTATGAAACAATAAGAATAATCGAATATCATGAACATCCTCACACTTCAATTAAAATAGCGACAACCCTAAAAGGTTCATCTGCCACTCGAGCGATCGAAAGGTACGGCGGCGCGTCGGTATCAGAAAGGAATGTACAGCGGGTGACTTGTCCTCGCCCGTCCTTGTCGCACTCGGCCGGCGCCGCGTAAACTAAACGCGCGCACCCTCTCGCTTCCACACGCCGGCGTTTTCAATACTTACCTGCTCGAAACGGTATACATCTGTTGCGATCGTGCCGTCTCCTTCCCGCCCGCGCCCCCAAATACATTGTTGATATTCACCTCTCACTCCGAGACGCGAAAGCGCGGGGCGCGAGCGATCCGTGCGCCTGTGTTGGTGTTCGTTTATTTAGTGAACTTGGAAAGCTCACATTTGTACATCGGCGTGTGCTCGCCTCCGCGGGCGCCTGTGTGGGTCGCGGAGGCGCGACATAGCTTTGCCGTCTCCGTGACTTAAAAGTTTCGTACGGAATGAGCCCGACGACGAGCTAGTTTTGCGCCGGCCGGCACGCGAGATGGACGTGCGCGAGTGACCGCGCCGACTCCGCGATTGAATCGTGACAAAAACTTACTGTAGTAGAAGTTTTCTGAGATGTGATGTCGTTACTTCGGTAGGTGATTTTCATTGGCTCGAACTGATTTAAAATAAAGTGACGAGTTTGATCCGACGCAGTGTTTGATTTCCTTTTGTAAATCCGCAACATGGTTTGGTTCAACGGACCGCAGGAGAGGTTTGTCAGCGAATGGTCCTAGTGCGTAGGCCTATTTTCTGAGAGCGTAGCGTACGGATGTTTCGGCACATTCACTAGAGTCTGCTTAAAATGTAGAAAAATAAAAAAACCACAGTCGTTTGTATTCTCAGTAAGAAAATACAAATCTAGAGTGATTCAAGTAATTTTAAAATTGCGACAATCAGTTAAGAACTTCAGTTAAATAAAAGAATGCCTGTCCATTTAGCATTGATACAACTTTCCACCATATACAGACAAAAAATTGAAAAAAAAAATACGATTGACACAAACTGGTACAATTACCTACCGAAAAAGTAAACCGTGTGTAGTTTATCGAATGTCAATCTATATAAAAAGAAACAGACAACAAATAAAATTAGGGCCACAGAAACGGATTAAAGATCGCAAAGCAAATTCTTTGCATTCGTCGTCTATTTCGACGGGGACGCCGTCACAGCCTTAATAAACCCGACGTCCGACTGATGAGTTGAATAACCGCGGTATAAATAGCGCCGGTCGCACGTAGGTAACACTCCACGCACGAGCTGGTAATTGTTCCTGCTGCTCCCCTTGTGACGATGCGCCGTTTATTTCGAATGCATTACACAAAAAAAGTTACTTCATCGTACAGAATATGATCTAATATTAAATTTCTGAGGATATAGAGGAACAAAAAATCAACACAATAATGATAAATATTTCAACACTTCGTGATAATGTGTAATTCCCATCGACATAAATTAGTGATCTGGGAAAGATTTATAAGTTATATGAACACAAGCATGCTGTTTGAATGGACACTAAGCAATATCTAATAATGATAACGTCGTTACTCAAATAAATATTTCAATTCAATTTAAGTTTTTGATGAAAAATAATAATTTTTTAAGTCGCATGGTTATAGATGTGGAAGGAGTCCGTATTTTTATAGAAAATAGATCCAGTTGGCAACACTATTTTGCATCTAATCTGTAAGAAAATTATAATATGTAATTGTATAATACTATTTAAAAAAAATGTGACATCAAATATCGTTATAGACATATATATATACTTTACTGCCTATTATAATTGTGTGCCAATTATACATTAATAATATTTTCAAAAACTTTCGTGTATAATTTGTAAATTTCGTTATTTATTTTCTTTCTAAAAAAATACAAAGTCGATACTGTAATACATTGTACAACACTGATATTCATTTAATCGAGTCCAAAAATAATGTATTATATAGGAGTAAGTAGGTTATCCACTCAGAAAGTTGAAATTTTGTATTGTCTAATGAGAAATACTGCATTGTAGTGGATTTAGGTAAATAAAATCTGCTTCCTTCATTATGAAAGTTAAGTTAAAAACGTAGTTTATTAGTTACTTTTAACTTTTAAGTATTTTGCTGCCTTATAAAGCAGTCTTAAATTTTAATATTGCAATCAACGAATTAAAATAACGGTATTTCTGTATTAATATTCGTATTTTTTATATTTTTAATAAATTATTCAAGTTAAAATATATTTAATTTAATTTTTAAACTTTTTTTGCTACTATATTTAATACTCAGCCGAAGTATACATGTATAACAGGTACTAGACGTATTTCATTCTGTTCTGATAACTGTTTCCTAATTAATTTCAAATAAAAAAAAGCGAACAACAAAAGAAAAGCGAAATAAGAGTTTTTAAAATTAATAAAAATAATCAATAACTAGTCAGTTTACATGAAAAACAAAATATGAACAATTTGCTAAGTACATCAATAAATATATATAATCGTCGAAATACAAAGGTAACATAAAACTATAATTCGGTTACACAAAATTTAACGAGTACCTACTACATTGTCTAGAATTTCATTGCAATCTGCAGTTGAAATAATAGAGCAGCGTATATTCGCAACAAAAAGTTCAATTAAATTCAATTTCAATTCTTTTAATGGCTATTGTCCAATTCCCTCCCATGATATGACAGCAGCGAACAATCACTACGTCCCGATCGACGGTCCAAAGGTCGCGGGCGCGTATTCTGTCCCCGGATTATTTTTCATTGTCACATTATTGTTATGCCCCGTCCCGAGCACTCGGCGTCTCTATTTGTATCAATAATATCAGAACCAGATGCTTACGTACATTCGCTACGTGCCCGGAATGTATCCGCCCGCCGCCCCTCCGCCTATGCTTTTGCACGTCGCTTTTTATTGAAACTATTGATGTGTGTTCGAAGGGATTTTATTTCTTACGCCTCGCCCACCTGAATTCGTGCCGGTTGGATGTTTTACGACGATGTTTATTCATGTTCGGCCAGCTTTTACACGCCGTGCTGTTGAACTTTATTGCGCGTGTCAAAGAAGCTATGCTTTGTTGGGAACGGGGTACTAAAATGAAAAACGCGGGATGCGTTTACCTCGAATCGTCATTTTTAATGTTGTTTTGTGATCATTGAAACCATTATTGTTTTCTGCTTTCAATCCGATTTTTGAAAAATCAGCTGTCATTAAATATCGGAATTCTGTGGTCCCAGGATGCTTTCTGACAGTCTATGTGACGATACCTCTACATCTACATGTATGTGGTTTTCAAGATCTTTTTCAATTTTATTCATGAAAATTTCATCTTAATCAGATATTCAACAAATTGAGAATAAAATTTTGGTGAAAACATTTTTTAAATTAGTAAAAGCGTAGTTTTTGACGTAATAAACTGATAATTTACGAAAACTAAGCAGTTCTATTTTCTAAAACACTATGACGAAAGCATTAACATGTTTCGAAATTAACTTGATCAAGAAATATTGTTGGTAAGAAATCTTCAAAATAAGGTTTTTTATCAAATAACTTCTAAATTTGTTTTATTTTACTATAACGTTTTTGTCCAGTATTTTTTATAATCAAGGAGCTGACCATTTACAATATCTTATGAGTTATCCTTAGAAGACGTCATTAAATACCGCGAAGTCCATTAAAGTCCATTAATTTAGTCGATAAACATGTTTGGAGGAATATTTTCAACATTTTTTTTTTCAATTATTATTACTTAAATTAAGTCAATCGATAAAGATTCGGTTCATAATATTTGAAGTAACAGCATTATGAATTTGAAAAAAAACAGTTTAATAGGATTGACCAGATTTGGAATAATATCTAAAGTGCGATCCAAAAAAAATAATTCGTATAATTTATAAGTTATTGTATCGATTGATTTCAATAAACGAACGTGACGAATTCTGAAAATTCTATCGTAAACGGTTTGTTTAACAAAAAAACTATCAAGAAATATTTTTTAACGTTCTGTCGAAAATATTGAAAATTTTTACAAAATTGATGAGTTATCGTTTCTGTCAATTTTATCAGATATTGACGTCTGGAGATCATCGAAAACTATTCTAACATATTCATTCGAACTGCTCTAAAATGTGTAATTCTAAATCGCCGACTTTGGAAGAAGGGATCGGGCTTCTAACGTCCTTGTCAAACGGAATCTATTAAAGAATGTAACGATGTAGGTGTTCATCCCGAAGTTATTTCGCCCCCGTTAAACCTGCTGCGGAGAACTTTCCTCGGGGCCCCGTTCGAGGAATCAATTACGCTGTTACAGATTTAATTGGTTTTATGTTCGAGAAATTAATTAGAATCGAGGTTTGCACAGCCGAAGAGAATTAACAGCCCGCCGTTTGTGCCGCTTAGGCGATTTCCTCGCCAGTGGATGCCGCCGAAACCATTAGACGACTTAAAATGAAAATACTTCGAATTAGACCCGAGGCTTGTAGCAATATTCTTTGAGAGGTTCCGATTTGATTCCTCGGTTGCTTTCGCAAAGCTGTCGATAGCTTTTTGCGAAGTTTTTCTAAAAACATTGTATAACGGTGAACTATCACGTCGAGCTAATGGAATTTTGGATCAGTTTACTCTAAACAATTATTTATTTCGAGGAATTCTATGATATTTGATGTTACTAATCAGATATCTACGGGATGTCCCAAATAGTTAATATCTCTAAATGTTTATCTGCGTAGGGTAAAAACCAATTGATTAATCAAACAATGGAATATTTTAATCTATTCCATCCACTATCGGGCCCGTTGTTTATTCAGTTGCTTCGCTAAGAAGCTTACGATTCGCTGCTGTTACTATATTTAGTTAATTAATAATTCAGAGTAAATTTCGGGAGTGCGGCTGATATCTCTCCGGGCAAACCGTTTGTTCGGATGGATTATTCTATCGTTCGTTTTCCCGTTACATAAATTAAATAATTTTATTTGACTGTACACATTATATTATTCATTTACCAGGTTAATTTTAAAATAGTTATCGTTATTTATTTTCGTAACACCCTTGAAAAGTATAAACGCACTTTAAAATTGGTTTGTCAATATTCCGAATTCAATAATATAAGTACATATACTTAAAATTATGAAACTGTTCCTTTTTTTTATATATATACGTCTATAATTCTAAATGCAGGAACTTAAATAAGGGTTAGTGTCGATTCCACCGACGAAGATTTCGTCGGTAGATACGTAGTCCCGCCAGTTTTAATGGCACGACATGGATACGGGCCGACGGGGAAGCATCCAGTATTGTGTTACGAGCCTGATGCTCCTCGCCGAGGCGAAATTTCATTATATTCGTACCCTTCATCCCGCCTACCATTCAATTGGCACACCTTCGCACAATCGGGAGGCGCTCCTTCAATGGGTTCGCGGATGAAATTTCTTAACGCTACTCCTTCGTAATGAGAGGAGTTTGTCGTGAAACGGCCGATAAAGGTGTAATCGTATTGCCCGACGAGATTCGTTGATATTTAAAAGATTGAAATCTCCGGAAACGCGTCCCGTAATGAACCCTCGTTGAGAGTTATATCAAATGCTTTTTTTTTTTCGTTATTCTTATCGTTTCCCCTTTTATAGCAACAGATCGGATGGGATTAAACCTCTTAACAGTCTTACCTGCTTGTCCTCTGATAAATGTAATTCAGCAAGTAACATTCAGAAACCTACATATTTTTTACAACCTATTTTGGTGCATAGCACTCGTTTGTTTGTTTGTTTGCCTATCGCTCGTTATTGGCAACTACATTTTCAACATTTTGAATACAATACAACTCGCTAGATGATCAATTATGTTTCTAAGCAAACGACGTCAATATGGATTTGAGTCGATTCAAACGCTTGCCAAACGCACTTTGCACATTATGGATAAGAAAAACGCGATGTCGAGAATATATCGACTTACGTCACGGGAAGCGGCATTTAGTCTAGTACATAAAGACTTGATATCGGAACGACTTGACGATCTCGATTTTGACGTGTCATCTAAATAAATGCTTTTTAGTTTTGAATGCTGTAAAGCTAACAAAAACTAAAATGTCATGATCAAAAGAAGTTGTTACATCATTTTTTTTTGTGATGCCTTAACAATAAATAATGACCCGTATGATTTCCACTTTGACTTCACATCGATTCGCTAAGAAAGCATAATAGAGCAGCCGGCGTAGAAGCGGAGCGGATAGTCGGGCATGAATAGAGACATTACGAGAAACCGGTCGGCGGGTGATAAAACGCGGGCCGCGCTCCTCGGGCGCCTGACCACTTTTTATTCGGATACGTCGGAACCCTCCGCCCCGAAGGTACGGACGGCTGCGCTGTCGTTTGAAGGCCGTCAGCACGCGTGCTCCTCCAGTGAAAATGATTCACGGACAGATAAACGATGAGGTTGCGAAAGCGTCTCGTCGGTATAGAATAGCGATCGTCGCCGTTAATTCTCTTATTAGTGTTAACCGATAAATGGTTAAAGAAATATTGAAATTAAATTAGCTAATAATTTATATAAAGGAATATATTAATCCAATATATTTTGCAAGACTTATTTTGAAGATTTACAATATAAGAGCTTACTGTGTACTACATATAATAACTATAGAACTACTGAAAGATTTTTTTCTTCCGTTAATTTATTTGTCGGTTCTCGTAATTTCAGTTCGCTGAAAACCTTCAAAATACTCGCTATCTGATGCACTCGGTAAGATTATATTTTTATGCATTTTTATAAAACTTTACTGAAACGTTAACTCCTTTAATCATTCTCGTAACTAATTACGTTCACTGAATCACAAAAAAAAAATTAAAATATGTTCTCTATTGTTCCGTGTTTCTCCCTACTATTATCACAAAACGTTGAATTCAAAGGTGATCGATCGGTGATATGCGGGCGTAATGTATTTCGACCTATTCGAGTCGATGGACGACGTCGATCTCCTAGAATCCGCGAATAAACTTCTGAAATATTTAAAGTGGGGCTGTTCGCCCGAACGGGAAAACGGATGTATCATTCACATCCTTTAACATTCATTTAAGATACGCCGGCGGGGGGCGCTTTAAAATTTATTTACCCTGAAGGGGCTCTGTCAATTGAACAAAAATCGCTGTCTCGCCGAGCCCGTGTCATTAATCATCTCGTATAAATATCGGATCAACGGCCGGTATGATGCGCAAGAAAATTTCATACGGAATACATGGATACGAATTTGATGTTCCATATATTTCAGTGGCTATTAGCAGATGTTATTTTCTATGATTTACATCTTGTTATTTTAAGCTCGTAATTTTGTATATCATGTACACATATATGCCTATCTAGTAAACGGAGCCCTAATGGTTTTAATGTAATTTTTTTGGTAAAGTATTAAGTTTATGTATATAGGCGTATCTTCCTCAGTTGCTATATTTAACGCCATTTAGTAGAATTTGGAATATTGATGGATGTCAATGAGGCAAGAGAGATATGCAAAGATCGCACCATATGGAAATCTATAGTCTCTGCCCAAGCTTTTGGGAAATAGGCGAGAGTTTATTTTTATTATTATTAGTAGAATTTTGAGGTAATTACGTTGTTGCTGCGTTCTCAACAACAAACTAATACATGACATGCATGTTATGTATCTAAATATTTAATGCTGTAAATGAACTCTAGGCATTCTTCCGAGAGGAGTTGTTATTTTCCCACGTCAAACTCGAAAGAATTCAAAGCTCGGTTGCTCAAGTACTACTTCCGAATAGAAAAGATTTATATCGATGTATTACAATATGTATGCAACGGACATCGCAGGTTTTCTCGTCTAATTCATTATGGACTATGAGATTTCTTCCCTTAAACAGACCACGCAAAGACCGGAAGATCGCTAACTTTGACGTCTCCAGCCGACTCCAAACCTTTTTCGCTTCCAGAGCAAAGGCGTCCCCGGGACCTGACCGCTCTTATCCTTTCGCTTTCTCTCGCTGCTTAATCTATTTAATTCATCTTTCCACTCTTTCATGTGCGAATCCCTTGCCGCATTCGGTTGACGCCGGGTCGACGCGGGGGCCTCGCTCTAAAGATTCGGATTAAATTTACCAGAACTCATTTATACACATAAATATCATTGATAAGACGCAAAATAGAAGTAGGCGATTATCTTCCACTATAAACTTAAATGCATTGGATCCATTCCTTCAAAATGTAATAGAATAACTACATGTACCTACTTTATTTTTTCAGTAAAATTAGAAATTTAGAAAACTGTTTTGCCAAGAAATAATATTATATAGACATTCCCAATATAATTGTGTATGAATCACCTCTATATGGAATCATTAAACAAAGTAATTATGTACTGATGTCGCATATGTCTATATAAAATGCTAATTCTATTTTTTTTTGCTTAATTATCACAGCAACGTTGCAGGGTTGCAATTTTGAAGGGTCGGTTTTCAAATTAAGGTCTGCAGGGACCGAGCTCTAACGAGTCTAGCGACGTACATCTCATATTAAATTATTTCCTCTAAAAGCACATTCGAGTCAGATTTTAACTATTCCATGTTATTAGCGGAGTACGTTTTATTGTTGAATTAGACCGAGGGTCCCGCAGCATCAGCCACCCCTCGCCCCCCTCGGTTAGCACATATCGCCATGCGGTTTCCATTACACCTAGCCCGACCGCGTTAATGTCCTCCAAATGCCATTAACCGACCCCGCAACATGGATGCTTTTTAATGCAAGCCCGACAAAGGACAGCTACCACGCGAGTCGTCATTTTCGATGCAAAAGGGCACGCCCGTGTCAACGTTTCTACCCATGTCATTACTTTTTATTGGTTTTATTATATTTGCACGTTCGGAAGGCATTTTGATATTTTGTGCTTATCGAGGCTGATGTAATTGTATTGATTGTGATTTTTTTTTTTTGATGCGGGCACGTTAACTGTGACGGATGTGTAAATGAAAATATAAAAATGGCGTTTAAAATGTTAAAAAAGCAAATAATTAATTTTAAAGATCTTTGTTAGACTGATTTTGCATTCTTCTCTCATTGAAAATCAAGTTAACTTTTGGTAGGTACATTTATGTTCATCGTAAATATAAGTATGTAAGTTTCTCGTTATATGAAACTTTTATTACATTCACATTTTTTGTTAGACACGTATGTAGAGAAATATTTTATTAAATAAATTAAGTATTAAAAACTTAAATAAATTTATTAATTCATTTGTAAAATTGGAAGATTTTGACAATGTAAAGTATCATATTAATTCATATTCACGTAAATAAATCATAATTAATTGAAAATTAAAATATCTTACAATAAAAATTACCTTGAACTTAGTAGTTTTCTATCCGTTTGCACTCGGTTAGTTTAGGTCATAACAAAAATATTTTTTCTTGGTTTTTTAAATAACTGTTAGGGATATGAAGTAGAATTTTTTTTATATATTTTTTTTTATTCTTTGTTACTTAATTATATTTTTATAAAATGTGCTGAAACATCTATGTATTTAAATGGGTTTTTTGTAACACAAAAATTTAATTGCAGTTAGTGTTCTCCATCGTGTTAGGCATAATAGATGCAATAATTTATTTTTCTCAAAGTAACAAAAGAGTGCTAACAATGTGTGAATTTATGCGGACTATGGCATATTTGGGACTGGTGTTGCGTTGGTGTGCTTTATTTCTCGTGGGTCTTGGACTCCAAGTCCAGACCCAAGCTGTGTCCCAAAATCCAATAGTGGACAGCTCATATAACTTCTACTTCGAACAGCCGTGCTGCAACGCGCCAGTCAGCAAGACCAAATACCACACGAGGCATAGACGAGGTGAGTAGCATCAATCACTTAGGCATTGCTTGCTTATATAAAGTATATTGACAAATCCAATTATATCAAATTGTAAATCTACTATCCCAATATTACTCCACAACATTATTGAACATTTCGCACAATAGCGCGTGATGTTTCCGAACAACGGCTTATTAATATTAATGTAGTCGAAGCGGCTTATCGCAATATCAAATAAATTGATTTGAAGTCAAAATTACTATAAATCACGTGAATAGTATCAAAAATATGTTAGAAGATGGCGCATGGCCATAGAAATCGAGATAAATAATAATTAGACGGACGAACGTATTTAATTTTCTTTATTATTTTCATAATTCAGTTTACATTTGTCCATCTACAAAATTATCTTTAAGCAAACACGTTATTACCATATACTTTCGTTACGCTTTTGTACAATTGAATTGTAAATTATAGCTTTTGATAATACAATTCATTATGTTTTGCGTCAATCAAGTTTATAATTAATTGATCTAAGTAAATACTTAAATTGATCACCGATGCTTATTTGTTCGTAGCGTTTATCATCACATTAAAGTCGCTTTAATATAATAAATGATACATTTCATTTTTATTTTTGAATCGTACTAGCACGTTTATTTACATGAGTGTAGCGCGTTAAGGTTTGCAATTATCATAACTTAACGCACAACTGTGCTTCTTTATGTTTAAGTGGTAGGTATTTCACGTGCGCCAGAGCACAGGTACGGAGGATGCGCGAGCGTCGCCTCCTTTATCTTGAAAAAGCTTGTAGCACACAGCGAAAACAGTCTCAAGTCCTTTGAGTGCTAAAGCTGTAATGAGAATATTAAAATGTCACAAACGGCGTATCAAGATACCGTCTTATAGTTTTGTTAGTGTACTACCTTTCGCCCGCAGCTCCGCCCGCGTGGACATAGAACGAAATTCCCACATCTTTTACGCCGATCGATCACGATGTCGACCATGATTCCGATTTTATCCCCGCTTTCGGTTTCAATCCTGACCCCGTTTATGATAACGATTCGATCTAAATTGTGGTTCCATTCAAAATACACAAATCAGCATATTATATGTAAACAATATCAGCCACAGGGATCAAATTATTCTATATGTTACTTCAGGGGAAAACTATTACATCACACCAGAAATTATAAAATTTTGTCCGGTGGTTATTGTGGAGTTCACGAACAAATCCACAGACTGACAAACATATGGTTTCTAAAAATGTAATTCTAAAAATAAATTGAAATGTATTCTGTCAATGTTTCTTATAACCATGAATCGTGTTCTTTCTTTTTTTCAAATATCTTCAATGTACAGATGTTCTCTCTTTATCGTTATATGTATAGTTTATGGTTATATTAAAATACTAGCTGTCCCGCCCGCTTCGCTGGGTAATTTTTATTATAAATAAAATGACGAAGGATTTACGGAATTCAAAAAATGAGTAGCCTAGAACCATCTACAAATCATCCCGCATCGAATGGTCCTAGTCCCATGTCTATACGTTTAGTAGTTTTTACGTGATTGGCGAACAAAGACAACCTATTTTCATTATATATGTATAGAAGAACTTCTTTTTATCTGTTATATTGAAGCATCTACTATCTCCACACCGCACGTTTTATTTAGTGTTTAGTCTGTATATATTGCGAACCTATTTTAAAAATCATTTTATTATTGACTAGCTTTTACCCGCGGTTCCGTTAGCGTAGACATAAAATGTATTTATTCATCTTGTATATCGCTCCATTTTGAATTCATGATCCTAATCGCTATCCCGTTCTCTATTCTGACCCCCTGTCCTGCTTTTTGGTGTCAACTTATTTCATGTTTGATTCCCAATTTGATCTAAAGGGATTCCGATTCCATTCTGGATCCCGGTCCTGAGTCAAATTTTGATCTCAGTACTGCTTGTTGTTTCGATTTCGGTTACGCTCTTGTATCCGGCTTTGATCTCTCGATTTCGTTCTTGATCGCATTCTCGATTTAAGTCCCTGTCTCAACTTCCAATTTTATTTCTCGTCCTGTGTGCAATTTCGATTCTGCAACCGGTCATGTTTGTAATTTGTCATCCAAAATACGTCTTCGTACGTAGCACATGATAATAGTATCAAAATAGAATTTGAGGTATATTACTAGAGGACAATGTAGCTTCCTAGAAGAGAAGGACTTTTCAGAATTAGCGGCAGAAATATGAAGATGAAGCAGAGTTATTTTTTTCAAAAGCTTCTCGGTCGCCCTTATAACATATACCTAGCTTATTTGTTACTAACCGTATAAATGTTTTAAGCACGCAAAAACGAAAAAAAAAACGGACAAAATACACGTAGCGGTTTCTATTTTCCATAAAACGTTTCATCCCTGATTTCACCCTCCTAGAGTTACTTTCTCAAAAATGATTCATGTTATTTGTTATTAGTAATAAAGCATCTAAAATAAAAGTTTTGTTGTCAATTATCTTCAGCGGTTACGTTTTTTATATAGAAATTCAACCATTTCGTCTCGTTTTAGGTCACTTTAAGAACGATGCGTTATTATGTTTTTTAATAATAATTAGCTAAAATATAAATTTTGACTTAAATACATTCAGCGATTCGAATTTTCCATTCAACATTTAATCCCCTATTTTATCTTTTACTAGGTTCATATGAAAAATACACGTATTTTCTTCTTTATTTGCATAAATAACTAAAATACATATTGAGTTTGTTATCTGCGGCTTCAGTGGTTTTGATTTTCCATACAACGGTGTTTCACAATTTTCACGCACTTTGTGGTTGTATTACTAAACATCCTTTCTTCGTTATAACAGGAATTTCGCTACAAAATTTCCAATTTAAAGATTTACTAGTTTAGGCTGTGCATAAATATATATATATATAAGTCAGTCCGTTTGCTATTTTATGTATATAAATAAGAATAAACGGAAGATGTAATCCCCTTTAAATTTAGTTAAGTTCTCATGGTGAAGCAAAAAAAAAGTGCAAAAGGCACTCTTTAACCAATCGCGGTACACGCATCGAATCAAGTCGTTGCATGGAAAATGTTTGTAATAGCGAAACCGTTGGTCGATAATAATAGTAGTAGAGTTTCGTAATATCAGACGTGTAGAACTATGATGAAAAAGTTGTTTTTCAACTTTGTTTAATGTACGTTTATTAATTAAACCAAAGCTCTTTGAGCAAAATACAATTTAACAGTAGGTAATGTCCAATAGAAGACCAAGATCGGTACCGAGACCGGAATCAGAATTGAGAGTAATTAGGATTGGGATCGACAGCGGGACAGAAATCAGACAGAAAGCGGGACGAATATCAGGACTCACAGTGGAAGCAAAATTTTAATCGAGAACAGTATCGGGGTCATGGTCAGGATTGACAGCGAGATCGGTAGTTAAACTAAAACGGTGACGCAGTGAGATGTCGTGAAGTAGCGCCCCGCAACCCGCGCACCCCGCGGTAGTGCATACAACGCGTTTGCCTACATATATTACTAAAGGTCGTATTCGACAGAATAGTTTTTTCATTTAAAATTAAAAATTAGGAGTAATTTCAAAAAATATAACTGGCATTTTGAAGGGTGTCAGGCTAAACGTGTACGGTTCCGTAGTTGTCCGTCACAATATACGGACTTGAAGAAAGTTCACGTTTAACGCCTGATACCGTCTAAAACAAGCCCACATAAGGGCGGGTATTAAGGACGCTATAATATTGCATTTTCATAATTTTACATGGTTCATGAACTTATAGTTACTTTTAATTTTTCACAACTAACAACGCCATCTAAAATTTGCATTGGAATTTATAAGAAATTATGCTTTTTACTTTTTTTTCCAAGTTGGTCGACTCTAGTGGAACCTACTTAGCTGTGATAATTTTCCTTTTAACTTCATTATACATGTTACTGTTGTGATTTTTTTCAAATATGTAAGAATAACAGGTAAACACCTGGCAGGGAAAAGAAATATATTTCAAAATTCAGTCATACCACTTTGTCGGCATGATTATTGTATACCCATGTCAAATAACAGCTTTCTAGTAGTAATAGTCTCTGAGCTAAGCCGCAGACAGACGGGCAGATATACAGATGGACGGGCGTTAATGACGAAACTATATAGAATCCCGCGGAACCCTAAAAATCATCGTAATGAAAGCTATAAACACAATAATTAATAACAGATAACCAAACTCAACACTTTAAATCCATAGTCATTGATATAAAACGTAGAACATTGAATGAACAATATATCAATACGCGACGTAACGCTTCCATAATTGCCTAATTCATTTTTGGTGTCTCATTAAAGTTATAATTGGTGGCTTTTAGTTTATGAGTCATTGAAGACTGGTGTAAGAATTAACAATAAATGTGAATAAGTAAATGAGACACTGGTTTAAAAAATATATATGGAATGAAATATAAATTTTTAAAAATAGCTAAGTACATACGGTACATTTTTGTTTCCTACTGACCTGTTGCAACTCTAAGGTAAATAGAGATTTTTTTTTAAATTAAATTCTCCGATAAAAAAAAATCACTGCAATAGGCCCATTTACACTATATTGATTTTTCAATGTCGTATTAAGATAAAAACTGAGTTCCTCATCTAGTTTGTGCAGACTGTAGACCAGCTCAGCTTTCAGACTTTAGTTGTCCTGGTATTCAGGTAAAAAAAGATCAGTAAACCAATGTTTTGGAGAAAACCAACTAACCATGCAAACGTTATTAACAAAGAATTTTAAACAAAAATTTAATTTTTGGGACGAGCACGTACGGAAAATATACTAGGAAACTATTGTAGGATTGTAAGGGACTCAAATAAAGAGCCAAAATTCTTCATTTCTAATTTTTTGTATCTACTTTAATATTATTTTTTGCATACCTATTTGTTTGTTATTAAATATCACAAAATTTAGATGTTCTGCACTTCTTTCAATATTTTTTCCAGAGTCAGGCGGTCTAAAATAAGAGTGTAATACCCATTTAATTAAACTATTAGGTACTTAGTTTTTCAATTAATTTAATTTTTTCAAAGCGATTTGTTTTGTACAAAGAATTTCGATGTGAAAATGTCTTTTCGCACGTTAAATACAGTGATAGGCGGTCAAACTTCCTTATATTACAAAATGCCGTCAGACTTTAATCGCCAATTACTATGAGACAAATAATGTGATGAAACAGTTGAGGTCACAATGGATAGTACAAGTGTACTTGTTTATTCAGCGTTTGTTTTTACCGTGACGTCATCGGGCTAGTGTAAGCGCCTGCGCGTGTTTGTTGTGAATTAGCGTTGTATAAAATTATAAATCAGTGTAACGTGAGAATGTATTTAGTTAGGACGTTGATTTGGGTGTCATTGTAGAGAGCTTGAAAATAACTACTAAACTTAAAGTGAAACATTAAAAATATTCGCCGAAATATATATAAAATTCGGTACTATATTGAACTTTACATATAAATTAAAATCATCGTCTCGTATGAGTCGCAAATATGCGCGGAATTATACAATATGCAAATAAGAGGAAAGCTCGCATCAAAGGAATTTAAGAGACCTAAAAGTCCAGCACCGACCAAATGTCAGAGCTATTGTCATGCTTTTATTCCGACGTTGTCATGGATATCTGCGGCCCACACCTTGACTATCGCTTTTGTTCTTTTATCGTTTCGAGATGTCTACGTACATCGTCCCGTTTCTTTATATGGCAAAGAACATATTGAAATATACATTGAGGAATAAAATTTACTTAAAATGTAAATATTCCTGTGAATTTCTAAGTACAAATTATAAACATTTTAAACAAACATTTTTATTCGATGCATTCCGTTGCACATAAGGCGTTGGACCAATACATTGTAGTACACGTGCTTAAAATACTTTAGACGTTACATTTATAAAGTCATGTTAAATATTTTTTTTCAATTTCTTTGTTTTATATATTTATTTTCTTATTTTAATCAAAATCAACTTCATAGCTTAAATTACTATTACTCCTGATATATCCGTTTTCGTTACATTTCTGTGAATACAGACCAGAATCATGACATATGCAACTAAACACAACATATATACGCACATACATAAAAGTAATATTGTATATATTCGCCCTTAAGTATCACTAACACACTTCAAGCCCTGAGGCGTCTGAGCTATGACGTTAGCTGAAACGGAAATATCCAACGTCCACGAACGGGAGAGAGAAGGAGTTCTTTTGTTTCACTCGCCCTCCCGGCGATGACGTCGGCCGAGGACTTTAATACAGTTGTAGTTAATATTTTTTCCGGGAGGCGGCGGCGCGGCGCGACGATTTGTTACCGTATTTATATTGAATCGACGAGCCCTTTGATGTCCGCACGAGATGTGATGACGTTCGCGCGTAAAAATCATATTTACTTGCGCACGACGCAGCTGCAAAGATAAAAACACCGGTCAAGCGCGTGTCGGTCCGCGCGCAATGTACGGTTCCGTGTTCGCAATATACGGTCTTAGAAGAAGGCTTTTTGTTTAATATTATGAACGTATTAATTGAATTCTTGGTTTAACTTCTAAAACGGAAACTTATCTTAAATTTAACACGTCCCATGTGAGGTCACATAGGACGTGTTAAGGATTTTATGATTTTGCATTTCCATAATTTTACGTGGATCATCAACTAATATTTTCTACCTATTTTACGCAACAAACATCGTTAACTAAATAATGTTCAATGTAGGTTGTATGTACGACATTTTTCTTTTTAATTCCCCAAGTACATTTTATAAGTTATTAACTTGTGAAGCCTATTTAGCTGTGATAGTTTTCCTTTTAACTTCGTTATATACACTACTATCGTAAAGTTTCTCGCATATCTGAGAATAACCATTTATCCAAGGGAGGAAACACGACTCTATCAAAAATTAACACTTTGAACATAACTTTAAACAAAACTAAACGCGAACGGATATTTAAATCGAAAAACGATTTTCATGAAGTCGCAATGTTTTGAATATCTATGAATAGAATAGCTATCAAACGAAATCTCGCACCATAAACGAGTTAAACGAGATGTAACGAGAATTAAACGGGATAAACAAGAAGTAAGAAATTATTCTCACTTTACGTATAGGGGAGATACCCTAAAAAAATTTTTCAGGATTATATTCTACCAGATTGTTGTCGAGTTTAATATTCATACTCATTCCAAGTCCAAGTTTTCTAGTATAAATAGTCTCTGACATACAAATGACGGACGGACATGGCGAAACTATAAGGATTCCTTTTTGACTACGGAACCCTAAAAAGAGGCTTTTAGCTTGATTTAGTAAATATGTACAATCGTTTTATCCTATTTTATATGGGTAGGTAAGGTAGTGTTGATTAAAATACAAATACAATTTCAGCAGTTCTTTGTTATATGTAATCCGATAACATATTTCATCGACAAATATAATGTTTTCAGTGCTACTGAACTACCCTATTGTTTTGAAATAATCGGCTCGTGAGAAAAAGTCCTTTATATTTTCACTTGCTCGATTTGTAGAAGCTCTTTCAAAGCAGATGCGTTTGTAATTCATTATTACTCCGACATGTATACACATGGTAAAGTAATAATGAATTATATGTTTAAATATTTAAACAGAATACACTCTAATGACTTGTCAGTTGAATATATTTTCGCAAGGGTTTAAAAAGTATGAAAATCACGTTATTTATTTTTTTAAATATTCAAAAGTCCGATTTTAGTACAAAAAGTGAAATTAAGTCTTTCAGAATGAAATATCTATCAAATAATACATTTTATATCACTTAAGGGGAACACATCGTATATGTGACTTTAGAAGCAATCAGATATCGTGACAGTCACACTCGCACGGTTACGGTTTAGTACTCCAATTTAGGCACATCGATATCATTCGATTATTGAAAAGAACTATGTACCTAATGTTTCACATATTTCACTTCAGTCTGTTCGTTACTAAGCTATTACCTACTCGATACAAAATTCTTTGAACTATGACCTACTAACAATCTTTAAGCTTTATTCTTAAAGCTATATATATATTAAAAAAAAAATCATAACGTAAACTACATTTTTGAAGTCATGCTTCGAAGCATAGACATATTAATAATATCATATATGCTTTAAAGAGCTTTCTTTTGATTCTGAAGGATGACGTCAAAAACACCCAATTAATCCTCTTTAACTAATCTTCTAAGTAGGAACTTCTACTCTTTTAACGACACACTTGTGTTAAGGGAACTGCTAGCTACAACTGTAACTATTTCGGTCGAAACAGACACTGCAGTGATGTTATCATATCATGTTTATCGGTATACTAAAGAACGATAAATGTAGTTAAAATAAATACAGCTGAATAGAACATAATCATAGCTTCCCACCGTTGGACAGCATTGTTTTCTTACAAGGGATCTTATCTCGCGCATTCAATCTTAATTAACGTGGGTGTATTCTATTGACACCCATTGATGTTAAGAATTTAACATACCTATGGTTCAGTTCCTTAGACGTGCAGGTTTCATCATTGTGTTTTCCTTAAGCGATACGGTAAATCTGCGCACGAGCTATAAGAACAGTCGAAGGTAAGCCAAGAAGACTCGAACACACATCGGTATATGATAGTCGTGTTGACAACTAGCCTACAGATATAATGTGATGTAGAATATAAAATATATGTTATTTTGTAATAAAAAAAACAGCTTAGACTTCACTAAAACTACAATACCCGTAAACAATTCTCAATTAAAGACCGCATAATCTTTCAAAGAACCTTTTCTTTTAATAAAATATTCAAAGTAGTCAAAATATGAATTAATTTTAATTTAAAGAAATAGATTCTTATTTGAAAAAGAATGCTATTAGTTTAAGTATTTCTGTAATACATTACAAGAAATTAAAAAAAAAAACGGGCCAAGAGCATGTTGGATCATGCTCAATGTAGGATTCCGAATTTGTTACTACAAGATACTATAGATGAAAAACCTACGTTGTTACACTTTTTTCCATGTTTCCCACACACAAGAAATATAACCACTTTGGTCGACTATAACTTTGGGAAATAAGTAAATATGTCGACTAGTGTAACTTAAAAAGTACCAGCAAAAGAGCGTATCTTATTGGTACGCAGGTTCTTTTGTTGAGAAGTGCAGTTTTTGGACACTAATTCAAAAGCAATATATCTTATCATGTTCAAAATAATTTTTGTTAAAAGTATTTATTAAGCTTTACCTTTGCAAATTTTTTCATATTTTTCGGACATACGATTTAATAAATTAAGGGGTAACACACAATATCTGCTACTTTCGGAGCGATTATTTCCGAAAATATTCTCATTATAAAAAAATGCTTAGAAACCAGTTAGTGTTTTTAGAATAACTGTCGAAAAACGTACCACACTTTGATATTTGCTGAAAAACAAATTTCAGCTAATGTTACATGTATAGAAAACCCAATATAAACATTTATTTTTGTTATTTGACTGCTAAACTAAGTAGTGGCTTATACAAGACATATATACTATAAATTTCATCAATACACATGTCCTATTTGAGTAAAATGCCTGTGACATACGGACGGATGGACATAAACAACTATAAGGGTTATGTTTTTTCCATTTTGCTCGGAACCCTAAAAATACCTACTCAGCAATGTAATTTCTTTAGTATTACATTTTTATTGAAAACTTTCAACATTTCCAAAATTATTCAATACAGTGATAAATATCAATTTGATATTATTTGGTGGATTTTAATTCCAATTTTATATGCCTTGAATAATGAGGCTTGGATTGTTGAGCTCTTTGTCTTTGAAACCATCATTGTATATCAAAATTATTCCCTTTAATTAATAATAGTATTTGTTTGTATATTAACATAAAAACAAACAAATGCAATTGAAACCTGTTTAAGTGGGAGACGAAAGAAAATAATTTTTCAGGTTTTAAGTAAAAGGGTTATCGTCTCGCTGGTAAAAGGGACGTCTTTGATAAACGGCCGAAAAAACGAAGACGTTTATATATTAAGGGTTCTATTTAATGATGTGAACCCAAAAAAGTATGGTACTTGTGTTAACCTTTGTATACAAGTTAGGTTACAAACGCCAATGTATTTTTCCATATTTCGCTACATTTATCACGTTAATTCTTTGTATAACAAATAATTTAATAATTATTTCTGTAATTGTATCGTGATGTTATTATCCTAAGAGAAATTAAATTATGATGGCTGGCAACTGTCGAGACTGATATTTTTTTGAATTCGTCACATAAATTAAATCAGCCTATGTGGCTTTATGGTGTTGACTTTTAGCTGTGTTAAAACAAACATTTAGTTTCATACCAAAATTTTACTCTCGACATGCCGTACGAATGCCAATATAAAAACCGGCATGCACGTAGTTTACACACGTCGACTACAGTTGTTGCATTTTTAAATATCGTTATTTAGCCACCCTATTTATTCGGCACGACAAACAATACGCCCAAATATTGGACAAACTTTCGTTGATGCCGCGTACCGCGCTCGCGGCGCCCTCTCCCGCCGGCGCCCGTCACAATGGCCGGCTGACGCTCCACGGACTCGGGGGCGTTGCGAACGTCATCGAAAGTGTCAATCGGGGAGGTTTTGGAATAGGCAAAACCGATTATCGGCCGTATTAAGTCGGCGGTTGGCGACGACAGCTCCGCCGCGGCCGGCCGGCGGCGCGGTGCACTTTCGGGCGCGCCTTTCGCACGTCGCCGCTTCAGAAGAATTCGCTTTTCCCCTTCGAGTTTTGCATTATCAAATTTCGACCGTATAATGAGGCTCATTGTGCGAGCTTATTAATATTGAAATTGAATTATCGAGGTATTAATTTTTGGAGAATTGGAGAGCGTGTAAGGCGTCTCTTTTAAAGCGAAGTGTTTCGTGCTTGGCTTTTGGGATAATATTATTTTTAGGCGGATCGCCAGGGAAATAATTATGTATTTTTTTTGTGCCTACGTAAGAAATTTAATATATGTATATAGATGAATGTATGTATTTATGTGTAAAAAGATGTTAGATATTTATACTATTCATATAGTGTTTAAAGTTTAAAGATACAACAATTGTAGGTTTTGAGAAAAAGTTCCAATATTCCAAAAACCAATGAATTACTCGGTTGACTCGGTTAATTTTCAGCTGGACCCTGAAAACGTAAAAATAAATCCTGATAATTGTACGAAACAAATTACATAATGAAAACACACATATTGCCGGTAAATTCTTTTAGCATGAATCGATTCCAGTTACCTCTTGATTACAATCTTGATGCTGTTCACGATTCTAATTCCAGACCTCTGTTGGAATTGATCTTGTTTTAGACATTGCTGATACTGATCGGCAGAAAAAACTAAGGAGTTTGTTAAATCTTTACGCGAGTAAAGACGCGAGCAAAACTGAGACAAATAATGTATTGCCATGCTAAAAAACATCATCTAAATCGGACAATTGACTTTTGCGTTAAAAACGCACAAACGGACAGACAGACAGACAGACGGACAGGCATTGGGTTTCATTATATATAATGATGAAAAACGAATCAAACCTGAATAGATACGTTCTTGTCAAACGTAAAAGGCAAAACGTGAAATAAGGACAATAAGAGTTAGCATACATTTGAATAAGGACAAAAATAGGTACACGCTTCTAATTACACGCACAGGGTCCCGAACGACGGGCCCCGGCGAAGGGAAAGGGCCGGAATAAGTTCGGGGTCATTCTTTACCGGATTAAGCCGCGCGGGCGCAGGCCGACGCACTGGCCACCCCCCACGGCCGCTACCTCATTACCGCGAGAAAGGTTTTGCAAAAGTTCCCCGTACATTACCGCCCGTGTTGGACATGGCTAGTTGCTTTCACTCGTTAAATTTACGCGCCGGGGCTGAGAGATGTGTGCTCATTGGGCTTCGTTGGAAGGGAGACCCGCCACGAGTGATCACACTGTACCTATATTCTGCTGTTAAGTAAGTCTGCCACTCTTAGTTGAGGTGTTTCGCTCTATAATTTGTTGAAATAACTGTGAAATGTGTCCTTTGTATTTGTATGTGATTTTCGAATAATTGAATTAGTTCAAGTTTTAAATATTTTCAAGAATACAGCTTTATTGAATTTTAAAATAAAATATTTTAATATCTATTTATGTAAAAATGAAATTTGACTAATAATTAATGTTTTGTTATTTGTAGACTACTATTTCCAAAAAAAAATTAAATAACATTTTCGTTGAAATATAAATTTTAAAAACAATCATACTATACAAAGCAGGATAATGAAAAGAGCACTATGAAGTCTGTTTTCAGTACTCAAAAAAAAAACCAAAGGTTTTCTCTAGCACTGGAAATAGAAAAAAAACGGGATATAAATAGGGTCCAATAAGCACGGGGCTCTCCGTTAGACGGACGCTCCGGCCGTCCACCTCGAGACCGCTAAAGCCTCTCCAACTACTTTTACAGTTCTAATGACCGTTCTTCAGGATATTGTTATCGAAAAGAAAAGCGGTGACGCTTGTCCGTTTTTTTTTACCTCGTTTTATAGCTCGATATCGGGGCGGATAGTAAAATCATTTAAGCCCTCTTACTAAAAATTTTACAGTACTTGTATAAAATAATCTTAAGTAACCGCATCCTATGTAAGTAGCAGACAGTCCCCACGCGGGCCTATCGTGTGTCCACATTTTGCCAAAAATTCGAATGGATTCCTTTCTAAGTTCCTAAGTAAGTTTCTTCGCGGTTTTTTTCTTCGTCGATGTGTCAAGCGATATTTCGTTTAAAAGATCAATTAAGAAAAATCCATCTACAGCCTTTAATTTGCATCTTCGCGTCGCCGGAGGGTGTACAGGTCACTAGGCTATTTCCATCTTACCATCTGTGTTCCGGTAGTCCGAATCCATCTAAGTAGTGTTATCGGGGAATTTCCTAATCAGCGAACAATAGTGGAAGAACTCACAACTAGACTTACACAATATCAAGGTTGGGGCTTTGCAACATTATTAATTAGGGATACAAGAATTATTATATTTATTACATCAATTTGTCTTTATATCTACACTTCATCTTCTTCCACTGGATCACCATAGACTGATATTGATTAACCCAAATTCAATTTTATGTCACTTACGGTATTAAGTTATAGCTCTCAATTATTAAGTTAGTTACTAAACTATAAGAATGCCTTCGGAATGACAATTCGTAAGGCATCCTTGTTTTATGAGTATATATATATATATATATATATATATATATGCATTTGCAAAATCGCATGAATTTTATTTTCATTTGGTATTTGTTCGTATTGTAGGGCTGTGTGACATCAGCCAGAAACGTAGTAAACATTATAAATGCTTTCCTCTGTACTGTCTGTCTTTACGCACCATGTATGCAGTCATTATAAAAGTAGGAACTTAATTTAAGGAATTAATATTTTTTGAATGAAGCCTTTAATTTGATGTAATTTATAATTCAAGCTAACGACTTTAGAATGAAATTTTTCAGATGAATCGCGTTCATTAACAAAATATTTCAGAAAGCCTAAGCAGTTATATATTTCTATTTGTTTATTTAATTTTTTGAAAGAAGAACTTCTTAAGAGCAATTAGTATTCATTAGTGTTAATTATAAACATTATAAAAAGTAGTATTATATGACATAGTTTTATTACAAATTAGAAACATTTGATCAGAGTTACAATACCATTGAATTGTAATAATTCAATGTTTGTCTTCATCGAATAATGTTATTAATAGTATGTCCATTTTGTGATTATATTTAATAATAAATATTCTTGTAAACGTATAATACCCCAATTTCGATAAAGTCTACTTTGAAATTCTGACTAGAGGAATATTTCTGGCTTAAATATAAACTGTCGATGCCCGTGCGTCGATGTAAACGGTCCTTAATTACTTCTTGAAGTCGTTAATTTGCAAGGTCATTACTACTAATTACTAACAAACGATAAATTGCTTTAGATTTCAGATGTCTGTAAAATATCTTAGGAACTTTACAGGTATTTTAGACTAGACTACGCCGTGTGATATTTTGTTACAACCGTCTCTCCTTCTCTTTACTTAATGTAATGTGATAATATTGTGGATACTTTGAAATAAATTCAGGTTTACTTTGACAACTACTGGCCGATCAAAATCGATTTAAACGTTGATATGTTGTATGTCGAAAAAAAATAATAATATAAAAACATTTAAAACGTTAAATACCTAAATTAATTTGCAAGCTCGCAGTTTGTTTTGTCTCCTCGCTATCTGCCATGTATATTGCTATCCAAGATTGGTTCTTACCCACACATCAATCTTTTATACTACATGCATGCACAGCTCGTTGGCTATGTGCATTGCATAACACCTAAATAACAGAATATTACTGTTCTTAAAAAATGTAATAAAAAAATTAAACGTGGCACTGGTGGCACTCGGGGACTGCCGCGATAAAGCTATTGCCTAGCATTTTTTATCAACTTATGCAATTATAGTTATTTATTTATTCATGCGGTATTTTTTTTTCTTTGATATTAATTCAAGTTTTTCGTCACTTTCTTCATTAATAAATGCACTTTGTTTATTCATATTTAAAACACTTTATACATAAATTTTACGCGTATAGCTATACATACACCAGCGACTGCTATTCACTGTTGTACATAGGTGCACCTATGTATACATATATGCCTACATGTATACTTACGGGGCACATGCGGTGAGTGTGGCATTATAAAGATAAGATAGATACCTATACACCTATATACTTTCTCACAACCAGCTGCTTACGTATTCGTTCGATTTCGGAGCAGCTCGTAGCTTCGTACAGTCGTACCATATACATACACGTTAAGCGAACGCTCGGCGAGCTACATGGTAGGCGGAGTGGGGGTGTTAGGTTTTATTTTCATTACGGAATTTCTTGATTCGATCGCCGCGCTCAAAGCCCGCGATTAAAGCTATGCAATAGCGTAAAATATTTATACCATTAGACCATTTTACAAATGAGCATATTTAAAAGAGATGAAAAAAAAGAAACATTTACGAAATATTTAATCGAATTGCATTACGTTTGTTTTAAAGTTACCTATTGCCACACAAATAAAATTCCTTATTTCATATCAAATATCTAGGCGCTTAAACTGTTTAGTTTCAATACAGTCAAATCCCTCGACTTAGACGTAAGGGCTCGCACGAAACCATAAAGGGCCTCTAACGTTATTATTATCGCTGATATGTATTAGACATCGCAGGAAAGGAATGTACGATTTGTCTCGGGAGCTTTCGAAAGATGTGGGTAGCCAACAAAAATCGTATTGTTCCCGGAGTTCGGTCACGTATGGGGCGGAAGGCAGTCGGTATCGTGTTTTGGGGCCATCGCAATTGTCCGCTCCGGCCCCAGGAGACAAAGGGTTGGCACACGGCGCGATCGTGGAGCGTCGTACCTTCGTCAGACCCCTCCTTCGGGCGTCTCGCGCCGTTTTATACCTGACGCCGGCGTGTACGGTTAAATTGTAGCGCGACTTGACCTCATAAATAGTTTCGATTATTGTTCAGGTTTCGTTTTTCTGTTCCGCAAATCTTTATTCTCTACGATTTCTGTTCAGCGCGGTATGTTCGTTTTTAAGACGGACTCCTTCATCGCATTAGGGCGGAAATGAGACCGTCTTCGACGACAACTATAAAGGCTCAGACGCCGGCTACAAACGGGGACAGTTTATGTTCGAATCCATCGTTGCGATATTACTCGACTTCGAACTCCTCGCCGCTGAGATATGCCTTCACGCTGAAGAGCTTGGACGTTAAACCTTCCACTCTGACCCGGGGCCGGTCGGAGATTGCTAAAGGCCTTCACCACCGACGCTACGATCAACCTCCAAAACCGCAGGCTTAACGCCCGTAACAAAAAGTTTTAATTTGACTTCAGCTTGGTTAAGTCGTTTGTAGTTGAGCTCGAACCCGGTTCTTCCATTCGTAGTCCTCGCGCCTGACCACTCGGCCATCCCCGCTAATTATCCACGTTTTACGTAAAAACGTGTTTTTGTGTCGTATTTTCGAATCCATAGATATTTCATTCGAGTCGATGCGAATTACACAAACAAAATGATAATTTTAATAAAAAAAAAAAAAATCATTAGTTAACACAAGAAACGTTACTAAAAATTCTCATTCTGCACCCTAGGACCATTCCAATTGACGTTTTTTAAAAGAGTATAGTTTATTTATTTTTTGGGTTAAAAATTGACTATAAACGACGTAATGGGTTCAATCTCCTTGGATTATTTAATATATAATAGAACAGCTCTTAAATAAGTCACAAACACGCGTACTTACAAGATCTAAAGCATGCGACGTTGCACACTCGAACCGCACAAAGGAAATGCAAAACCTTGAATGCGGCCACGTCAACGATATTCCGCGGTCGCTTTGTTCGCTTTATGTTAGACTTTAAAACGATAAAATAATCGTGGCGTTGAACGGAGCTTCTCAAATTCTTGTATTAAAACACTCGTCGCGGACGGCGCCCGCGCCGCCGCCGGCGACGTCTGCCTTCAGTTAGGATCACCATGTGTCTCTATGGAAGCGGACTGTCCCTCCGAATTTTGACAGTTGAAATGAAAGGAGGGTTAATATGGATTTTGAAAATATAATACCGTATTTCGTTAATGTATTAAATATTATTTTAAATTATGATATTTGAACTTAAAAGGTTAATAAATAAAATATTACCTAAGTTTGATTTAAGTTTGAGATATTATGAAAGATATGACGTTAATTGATATAATCAATTTTAGATACCATTGAAAACTAAAACGAGAGCTTATGTTTGGATAATTAAAATTATCCATTATTAAAATTCTGTTGTATTTGTATAAGAAAGAGTAGTCAGGAGCTGTAAGAGAGAGAGACATTTACGCGTCAGAGTGCATCTCACTTGCACTTATGTACGCGAATAATGCTCTCGCGCCTACACGCTCAGTGGAACTTTTAACGAGTCTAGGAGGATGTTAGGCTGTCCTTATCCTCTGTAAGGCTGTCCTTGTCGCGCCAATATAACGAGCGAAAAGGACTGTCCTATAGAAAGACTATTGTCTAGGGCGTCATGCTAAGCCCGCAGATTTGTCTAGCTTTTTGGAAAATATCTTCAAATATCACGCTAAATAATATATACAAAATTTAGTCTTCCTAAAATGACGTAAGTTCCCACATTTTTTAATACTTTTAAAGTGTCTAAAGTCAAAAGTTATGACCTACGGGAAGTGTCTGATAAACATATATATTTGCTTATAAGAATATCATATATAACATTACGTAAAAACCAGCCTTCCTGCTTTGTCATAATTTAATATATATTTTTTCTATATTTGATACCTGCTATCTGTAAAACAGCCCCGTTTTCAGCTTAGCGAGCATCCATTCGTTTCTAAGTCTATATCATACTACCGATTCTAAAAATTTCATCTTTCCTAAAATCACGAAGTCTGAGGTGACTGAGATTTCACTCTAGATTGTAAGCTATTAATTTTTAACAATGAACTGTACAATTTCAATTTATTTTCATGATAATCTACTATAATAATCGGCCTGTTCAAAGTGCAGACATCGGAAAACATATCAATGCTAAAGTAAATCAAGTTTAGAAACGGTCCGGAAAGAGGTTGCGGAATCGAGGCGATGCCGAGCCGCGCCATTGTTGCTGAAGAGCATCAAAATTCTTGCCGTCTGGAAAATTCCACCCTTTGTGCACGGAGTGTCCGAACAATTGAAACCTCAGAAGTTACTTAATCTCTGCAGCGCCAGTTCTTTCCCGGTCCACCAGTCGATGAAGTACTCCGACTTTTGAAAACTGCATCTCAGACGAATTTTAATTATCTTGTCTATGGTCCTTGAATTATTCCATTTATTCGCATTGTCAGCTAAAATTGGTTTAACTTTAAAAATTAAATTTGTTCTCCTCCTAAAAACAAAATTTATATTCTTATATAAATTTTAACTTGTCTTGTTTATCGTTTGGACAATATGAACAACATGCATATCAATTTTAAAATATGTGTGACCTTGGGATATATTTACTTTGGAATACAATAACAACTTGATTTTTAAAATCTATCTGCGACTTTAAGAATTCAGTACAAAGTGGAAAATATAAATTTCAGGGTGTATTTTGTAATCCAAAGATTTCTAAATTTTTATAATATATTATGATTATACAAAAGGAATGTGCTTGGTTTTTTGGTACATTTTTTATGTACATACATATTTACATTTAATTCAAATTTTAAACGGGTTCATTGCAATGTCTCTAGAATGACTGTCTCTGCTTTTTTTCTAAATTATTTTATGTATTAAATATATTTCTTCAATTAAGCATTTTGCAAAAATGAAGCAAAATCTACATACAAAAATTAATTTTTCATGTTTATAAATGTATATTTTTGTACTATACGTAAAGTAAGAGGTTAAAAATCGTTAGATATGTATACGTATACAAAATTATTTTATGTCAAAATTCAGGTGAAAATGTCAATTTTCTAATTTTTCTTACTTCATCGTGAATGAATTGTAATTGGCAAACTCAATCGAGGCAATTTAAATTTGATCTAAGCCTTATATTTGAATTTCGATTTGGAGAATGAGATAGATTCATACATTTTTAGTATTTGGTTTTTTAAAATAATAAGAACAATAAATTGAATGGTCATAACCTACAGTTACATAATATCTCATTTAGCACTCTCCGCCCGAAGAAATTGTAATTTTTTTTCTAATTGAAATTTTTATCCTCAACGCCGATCGCTGAAATGCAAATATAATTATAATGCCTATGATTACGGTGTCGATTCCAGTATTTGTAAGAAATTCAGATTTGCTATACTTAGACACAATGTTGAAGAAAACAGCCCGCAACAGACACAATAAAGTGCTTTGTTGTTATGCCACTTATTGATGATCGTATTTCTAAGATACACTCCCTACAGGATATGCCCCTAAGATATGCCCCTTACAAGCTTTTATTTCAGATCGAGAAGTTTAAATCATAGAGCTTTTAGCGCCGGCCCAGTGCGGGTGGGCGATTGATAACGACCCGTGTAATGACAAAATCCGGAACTGGCGCGACTTAATATCTGAAGCATGGAGCGAACGGTTCGATTAATTAAAAAACGATTGCTAATTTTTTGGTGGTCAAGATCGAAGCCTAAAGCTAAGACACGACCGTTAGCTACGAAGTGCACAGAACAACAATCATATAATTACTCATTTAAGTGGAACTTTGCAATGAGTTTTTAACTTAATTCAAACCGAACCACACGGCACCATTCTGAATATATTATCACCGCATTGCTGATAAAGGTCTTTAGCCGGGTATCGAGTCGCAATAGACCATCGCGCAGGGCTCACCAGGTGCTAGCGCCTCCACCTGCAGTGAGAAGATTATGGAAGAGTGATTACTCAGCAGTAGAGCAATAGAAATCTGACACGACTGAAATGGTCGAGCCAGGACAGAAATAAACAAAACAAAAATCTGGCTCGAAAGTTCTTTTTTTCTCTAACGTAGTTTGTTTTAATGACATCTAGAGTAAAATAGTCTAGAAAATGGACATAATATTTATCTCGTATATGACTAGATATAACTAGATATAGTTATATCTAGTCATATCTCGTATCTTCCAATACATTTGATACTTTTTACATACCGGTTCATTATAATTAGATAAGTCTACTATCACAGGTATATTATCACAGGTACATCAGCCCGTCTGAACGGTTATTCTCGCTAAGCCTCCAGGACCGTTAGCCGCTATGACGGAATAACTTTAATTAGTTCTCTATTTAAGCCCTTACCGGCACTTAATTAAGATTTGGCCTCGAATAAGACGGTAGATGAATTTCTCACGAATTCATTTTATCCCTTCCCACTTTATTTAATCACCACCGAAATCTTGTTCGATAATGTGTTTGCCGCTTTAAGTATAATCAATGATGATTAAATTTGAGGCATACTATGGTGTAATAATACAACGGTTTAAACTGACATGTATCATATAAAAAATAATATTCAGATCATAAGAATCATCATCACCGATGGTTTTCAGCAGTCGACGGCTGGACCATTTAAAATTCTCCATGTTATCGATTTTGTGATTAAAATGGTATACCTAACCATCATGCCGAACAGTTAAATTGATAACTACAATTCCCGGCATCACACCTGCAATGCTGGTACTCAATACTGAGCGGGCTACGTTTGGACTATGGTCCTATGTTAACAAATTCATTTACTACCCACTGTTCCTTTCGTCATACTAATAATTTATTTATAGGAAAGATATTTTAGATAGTTTTTGTTATATTATATGAAAATATTCTAGCTTGATTGTTGAGTCGGTTACAATTGGTTCAATGTTTTATATGCCAACATGCATATGTATAGAACAAAACAAACAGATGTATTCGTTATCGTAGGTTTTTACTTACGATAACAAATTCATATCTTTTTTTTTTTGTTAAAAACAGATGCGTTGCTATCTAGCTATTTATTTACTTTTAGTACAATCGAAAGGAAATTATTTTAATGACGGATCGATTGAATTATAAACAACAATTGACATAACAAAATTATTTTACCTTTCTCTCTTTGAGTTAAGTACTAACTAATGTTGTAAATATTAATTAGTAACTTGCTTTATAAAATTTATATTAATTATAATTTGAAAATAATTTAATCATACTTTAATCATATTATTATTTTATTAATTTAATCATATTTTAAAGCAAATAATGCTTATAAATACATTATTCTGTAATTAAATACGTATGTTTAGTAGAAACACTGAAAAATACCATTATATTCGTATGACGTGCCTATCTACCTCATTTTAGTGTCTGTGTACTAAGTTACGTAGATTTTACGTGTTTAAGTTTCTACTTTATATTTGTCACTTCACAGAACTACTAGTATGCCGCTTGACGCAGATTCTTCTGATTGTTCCGAAATCGGCCATCGCGAAACGTGTAGCGGCTGCATAAAAAATATTCAAACACCATTACCGCGAATGTTTTGACGGGAAGTGTCAATACAGGCGGCGTGTGGGGTTACCGCCTAAAACAAACCGAGAAAGCGTACGTACCCCGGCGCGAACACAAAACGACGATTCAATAAGGATCGAATTACCCGCGCGTTCTGCCGCTCGCGGCGGCCGCGTATTGATCGGGATAAACGCGCGGGAAAGGGTTCCGCTGCGGATGTCGGAGCGGAACGCGCTTGTCAAAATCGAATGACGTTTCGAGAAGTTCCTTTATACCGTTCGCGGGGTGTGGAAGTTCCCTTTACACTATCCGTGATGACGTTGGCAGTTTTTATTGATGAACGTCTTAAATACGTCATGTATCGGATGCTGCGATATAAATCTTTAAAAAGATTTCACAAAGGGAGCAAATTTTTAGAATTGTTTAAGAGATCATATTATAATTGGTTAGTCGGATAGCTGGAATACAGATTAATACATATGAAAGTTAGCGAATAGTAGGTTAAACTAAATGTCGATTCGTTAAAAAATGGTTTGATTATTCGTTATGTTAAAAGATCCTAATGCGTTCGTAATAAATGTGATTTTTTATTCATTTACAGCGAATAATAATGTTACCTTTTTGTATAAAACCTTTAATAAAAATAAAGCTCAGATCATGTAATCGTGAATTATTTTCTTCATCAAATATTGAGTGACAATCAAGCGTGAAAAATCACGCGCAGGCGCTTAAACTAACCCGATGACGCAAATTAACGCTGCACCATAAACAAGTAGAGACACACTTTATCCGTTTTAACCCGCAACCGCTGCTATCCCATTATCAGTATCATAGTAATAAGCGATTGAAATCTGACTGTATTTCGTAACACAAGAAACTTTGACCGGCTGTCGCTTAACTTAACAAGTGTAAAGACGTTTTCACGTGTCAAAAAATACGAAAAGCATCGCGAGAAGTCGGGGAGGTGGAGCATTGGTGACGTCTCTGAATAAAGCCTGTTATATGCATGCAATTATGCATGAAAAATGCTTGAAATATGCACGAAAATTGGTATGGTGAGAAAATTTTTCTCACCAAAAATTGGTGAGAAAAGTAACTATTCATTTTTTTTATTTCAAAAGCTGCATACAATTATTAAATTATTTTTTGTTAGTCGATAATAGGTACAGTAACATTATATGACATTAAAATTATTTAAAAATTTTGTAAACGTAAGCAATCAAATATTTTTCTAAATTTTCAGTGGTAAATTAAAATGTAATTTTTACATTTATCATTTTTCCGTGTATAATTTGTGACTGTTATTAAATTTGGTCGCATTTCGGAACGCAGGGTGAGCGAAAAATATTGTCAGTGTATCGATAATATGCATCATAACTAGATCTTACGTGAAATATGCTATTACCGTTGAGAATGGCTAAAATGCATATAAATGCATATAATCCGATTTTTAGACATCACAGACCGGCCGCCGCGACCCAGCGCCGGCGCTCAAACGGCGCATCGTCGTATCAATGAGAGCGGCCGCCGGCGAATCGATACAGATTATCCGATATCGGGGCCGTAAAACAAACCGCGAGCGCCGCCGATTTGAATACGTCGATATCGCGCCGTCGCGATTGCGCTACCTTTACAAAATTAACGACGCCAATTTGCCTAATGACGTTGTAAAAGGAAACTTTACGATTAACGCCGACCGCTCGCCCGCACCGCCCGCCCCGCGCCCGCGAGCGAGGCTTCGTCTTCGTTGTTTACGAGTTTTTAAATTTTTTTTTAATATGTTTATTTCATAAGTGACAAAATAACACTTGAAATATGTCATAATTTTTTTACGAATTTACACTTTACCGCTCGTCCGGAAGGCAGTTTTCCCTCAACAAGAACGAGCACGAAACTTAAGGTTAACACTTTTCTAATTTGCTCATAATTAATGCCTAGCCTAATCATGATGATTATTATAATGTTAGTTGTGATCGTTTGGAACACAGTACTCAGAAGATTTTTGCCGTCTAGCGAACAAGCCGCATGATATGCAAGAGGTTTTGGTATGGGATTTCTGGTTCTGCAATCTGTTTTTGGTCTCATTGTCCCTTCGTTTTAAATTACTCGTGGGATTAGATCAATGTGAATTCCATTTTTCAGATTGATCGTAACAATCAATTTTACAATCTCGTGGTGTGCAAAAAGAAATTCTATTACAGGGTATGCGATGACTATTCATTCATACGCACTCACCTTCATTCGGTTACAAGTTTCTGAAAATCCATATTAGAAAATTAAGTACCTTTATGTATAGGATCATCTTTTTACGTGCATACATGCCAATTGCATTGTAATGGCTTGAATCATTTCAAAAAGGTAGTTTTAACAATAACAAAGCAAAACTATCTATATTTTAAACACTCTTCAAGAGTTAAACTCCCTCCTTTCCCTTGAAAAGGTCAAGTTTCTGTGTGAGATCTATTCGTATGTGACCGCGCCGCACAACCTTCTCATTTCATATTCAAATATCTGAGTCTTCATTCTGGCTCAGTGAGTGTTGTCTCTCCAGAATACGGCATTGTCACGAATGCGTTGAAAGTCCAGTGAGGACGTATCAGAGTGCTCCGAGGTACGCGGCAAGTAGGTTGATTTGATTTCTATTAAGGACTTATTCGTATATTCGCCCGTCAGGATTCAGGCCTTCTTTAGTTTTACGAAATTCTCAGCGGTGTGCTTCAAACTCTCGTTTGAAATAATTAACTGTTAAAATTAAAAAGTTAAAAACTAACACGTCAAAATACGTTGTTTCAATTTCACAATTGGCAGTTGACTAATTTCGGTCTTAAAAATATTGACATTTATGACATTAATGTAACAAATGCCAATATCTTTAGATTACAAATATTTTGATATTTTTAGCTTTTAACATTAACAGTTAGTGGTTAACTATCGCAAACGAGACTTTCAAACACACAAACCGCTGTTAAACTGTTAGTGTATGATATGATGTTACATTTGCAAGACGTTTAAGTTAGGTTTGCACGTGGTTTCTGCGTGACAACACTTCACTAAATAACTTTGTTACATCCGGTGAGATTTTTTTTTTTTTCGCGTAACTCGTATTTTATAAATGATAAAAGACCAAATGAAATTTTCACAGATTACATGTTGTGGTGATAATCCTGTAAGCAATAAAAGTAGCATTAAAGCAAAAAGAAGAATAAAAGGAATGAAATACGCCTCTGGTAGGTCACTCTTTTGTCATTCTCTATCATAAGCCGTACATCACTCACATCACGCAGAATGTCAATCAGATTAGTGCGACCACGTTTGACCTCCTCAAACTAATTACAAACAGTGGCAAGAGATGGAGCTTCATAAGGAAAAGCCAACAGAAGTCTGTCATAACTTTCTTATAGGTTTAAATTGCAACGAAATTCATAGAAAATCATTGTACGAAAATTTTCTCGCATTAAATTCATGTTGACCTTAGATAATTTTCATTTTGCGGCCAATTTGTAAAAACAAACGACAGATGAATGCAATATACGTAATAAAGTTCGTAGAGTTCCATTTTTTTTATTTAAATAGGTTTACACAGTTTCTAAGTGGCCAATCATAAAAAATCTAAGTGTTACCTACTTAACTACTTTTTCCCAAACGATCAGCACGTGGCTCTCGAGAATTCCTTCCGGGTCGTACTTGGCCGGTTTTTAAATAAACCCTTATTAATAAGTTGGTACAAGTTAATTCGTCGAGTATTGCGAACGGCGTGGAGTTGTACGTCAAGAACACAACAAGTCAAGTCCAACTTAAAACGCTTCAAATATTTGAGGGTTTGCTAGAAAATTAATTATGGAGTGCCGTTACCAGACGTTTGACTGCAGGGCATCGCTTCGAGATGGGGCATGGCTCATTTTAAGCATATTAGTATATTTAGTGTCTTGCGATGTTTAGTTGTTGTAATTTTTACTTGAAATTGTTTTTTTTTTACTAGTAAGTATAAAAAACGAATTAAAGTTTTATTTCGTTAACAGGTTACAAAAGGGTATTGGGATCGACTTTATTGAATTTGAAAGTTTTCAGGTTGTTTTATACTAGGATAAATAAATAAATCAGTCAAAAGTTGTTACAATCCAATTTCAATGACGGTTTATATTTTTTTAATATGGCACATTAAAAAAAAAAACTATAAATTATTACATAATTTTATAGATTTGGTGTTTTTGTAAAATTTCTTATTCATTTACGATACCACTTAAATAATGCGGATGTGTAAATTATAAGAAGTGTGTTTCATAAACGAATTAGGAAGAAACTGACCACTTTTTCACTATTTTAATCACGAAAATATCTTGTATAATAGCCAAAGTAACTAGTAAATTATATGCCCAAACTAACTAAAAAAAAGAAAACGTTAACTTTGTTAGCGACGTTTTTTCGATAGTTCCAAACGAAATCTACTCTTTGATCGAATTAGGCCGCGTTCCCCCAACAGAATGCATCGCCCGATATCCTCGAATTATATTACTTCATTGTTGTATTTTTTTTCTGTTGTCCCATTCCCCCCAGAAAAATTACGTAAATTGGCCCCGGAACCATCAAACCGTAACAATGCGTTCTGCGATCCGTTCAAACGATAGGATTAACTTTGATATTGTAATAAAAGGTTTTATAGTAAAATGAAACAAAAAATAGCGCCCTTAAATTCATACGAATTTACCGGAATCATCTTTAAATACATTTGAATATGTAAGACTTTAGTTATCTGTTCTACATAATGAAAAAAAAACAAAGAACGCAAGTACAAAAATCTGTGTAAAGTGGACCAAAAATACTTAAAAAGATATGCTATGAAATCGTTTATCCACAGCTTGGAATGGTAAAAAAATTGAGCTTTATCTGCTTGGAAGACGTTAGAATATACCATGCCTTCTCTAAAATTCATGATATGAAACGATTAATAGCAAATTGAACAAATCAGATATTTTTATGCGACTGCATGCACGTACATTATTTCTAGTCCATAGTAAGATATGACACCATGCCTCATTTTTGCTTATTCTTTGCTCGATTTTTCTTCCATGTTCGTTATTTAAGCTTTGTGTCATATATATTTTTATGAAATAATTTCATCGAGTCTATCTCTATGTTTTGAATTTATATTGTACATCGCTCATGAAACCATGCTTGCATGATTGAAATCGTTTCTTTTCATAATAAACTCTTGGAATACCTAAAAATACAAAATTAAGGCTTCCGACAGGCATTATAGTGTAGTTTCCAAAATCTCACTAACTCCCGCTCTTAAGATGAACCATAATGGAATAGAATTAATGCAAATTCAACCTCCTGTTCGAGGACTACGGGAGAACAAAAAACCCTGGCATTATTTTGTACTTTAAAGGGTTTTACGAAGCACGATCTATTACAACAGTTCTAATAAGACGTTGTATCCCTTAAACTTGAAACTTCATCTTGCCTATATTTCTTTTTAATTTGCGACTCATCTAGTTGAGATTAACTCGATATTGATCCAGAGTACGAACGATATGTTTTCAATACATTCTTTTACATGAAAGTAATTTACAAGGTTACTTACTCAGCTGTTTGATTTGTTTCTTTTTGCTTTTCTTTATAAGTTAATTAACTACGGTGACGTTACACGACCATCGTATGTAATGATTTACTTTGCGAATGTTGGCAGAACAGAAAGCATTCACGTAGCCAACCTAATGACGATTCATTGTACGATGTAATTTTTCAAACTTATTCATCTGCCATAATTCTGTGAACAGTGTCATCAAAGTAAAGCAGAATTCGGCATTCGCCCAATTATGAACGCACAATGGAGCAATCAAGAATAGGTTATTCAATAAATTCATAACAATGTTTGCTTCGTTGTGTGTAAATTGAACATGGGAGAATCAGTAGAGTTGTTTCTATATGTAATAAATAGCGTTCTTTTTTCTTTATAACCTTAATCCCATTTCGAATATTTAAGTTGTTTTGTGCTGTAACAATTTCGATTATCGAAAAGACATTTTTTGGGGAGAATACTTTATTTACAGAAGTATTGTCTAACTATGAGATGAATCTAGACTATTATATATGTCTTTTTCTCACAGAATAAAAAACACGGAGAGCGGTCACTTTTAAACCTCTGTATTTTAGTAATAATGTACTAATATTCTTTAAAATACACTCTTTTGTACAGAACATACTTCCAAATATAAATGAAATATCATTTGAAGTCTTTCACGAAATATTATTGCAGTAAAAAAATTGATTAAGAAAATATTTTGCTAGACGTTAATTAGTCTGTAGTTCGAATGTTAAAATTCGGATGATAAAAAATAACACTTGAACTACTTGAAGAAATGAGCTGTTTTTTTTATTTTAATTAATAAGCCTATTGAATATGAAGGCTGAAAAATCCTTCAATTTCCTGTAATAAACATTTAAACTTAATGAGTCATAAAGAGTTGAAAACCTACGGCAATATAGCACTCCGTTGAAAGCAAATAGGCGCCTTACCGGCAGGCGCGACGTTTTCAAGCAAGACATTAAATAATTTTAACAAAACTGGATATTAAAAAAATTATAACAATGTAATTAATTTTATTGTAAACTAATTATATGTACCCCAAATACAGCAGCTATGGAGAATTTTTTTAATATAAAAATTTTAGCACTGAAATGTGTTGAAGGTACTATATTAAATTTACATGTACTTATTTTACATATAAATGTAGTTGATAGTTCATATATGAATATTTTTTTACCACATTTGAATTTGAATAGAAAAAATATTTTGTTAGACGTTAATTTTTTTTTACTATCTGTCATAAATTATATATGTAGATATATTGTGATCTGATTTACAATAAGCGGTATGTTGTAAGATATTGTTCTATATTGTTCTAACGTGTATAACTTGGAGGCGTACATGTTTTTATCAACGAGCAGTATAATTATATTGTAAAGCATATCAATCATTTGATAACATGACATTGTATGACAGTGCAAAATATTTTGTCACCAAATAACTTAAGTATTTGAAAAGTTCATAAAAAAAAAAAGCAATAAATGGCATTTATCATGTCCGGTCAGCCGCCTTAATTCTATATGCGTCAAAACCTTACAAATCATAATTACTTTTTTTATTTTGCGATGTGCTTTAACACTTCAAATCGTTTGAATAAAAATCATAGCTATACAACATCACAACAGTGTGACAGCATCGCGGGAATTCTAGTGATTGCCGTTATCGTCTGCGATGTCAAAAGCTTAAACTTAACCCCTGGTCGTCGGCTCGTTAATACAAATCTTGTTCATAGAAAGATAACCTTTTGTAGAGATAAAATAAAAACCTATTTAAATAATTAGCTGTTCTTGGAGTCGGCTTTGGTTAAAGATAAGTCAAGCGCAATTGTGTCTCCTTAGAAGATATTCCTTTGACTCAATACTTTACGTACGTTATACTCGTATATATATTCATGTTTACGTACGTTATATTTTCTTTTATCTCGCTTTAGCTGGAACCGACTCAGAAAACTACTAATTTTGGTTGTTCAAATAAGTTTTTGAACGCGGTTTTTATTTTATATATATAGATTAGACTCAAAACAAGATTTCCGAAATTATAAATCCGATTTACTTGAATTTTGGCATAGTTACTATTTTCGGAACGTAGACGCTCACTAAGAAGAACTTTATGCAAATCCTATACAAAAAGAAAAGAATATCATTTTATGTCTACGCGGGCGGAGTCGCGCGCAAAAGCAAGCATATTTATAGCACTTATTATTTATTTCCCATTTTTTACTTGTCGAGTTTATAACTGTATAATTCACTTATTTACCTTGCATGTGGATTTAGTAATATAATTGGCGCCAGGCATATTACTGGTCCACTGGTAATAATAATTTTATGCAAACTATATAAATAATTCTTATTGTTTATAATTTAAAAGTTTTACAATTCACGTAGACCATATTTGCATTCACTCTCATGTTAAACTAATGCACTGTATTTCTACTGTTATTGCTAAAAAGATTCAATGTTTATTTATCACGTTAGAATTATATGAATGAATCAAAGTATGTACGTAGATTCACAAGTAATTTTAATTCTGTTTCTGCTAGGTTTTACTAACAACCATTGAAGAGCAGTTTCTATCGACAAATCGCAGTGTTAACTCCTAACCGTTATGGAATTCTGTGATTTTCAGCAACATGAGAAGATAATTTCTGTATGCAAAAGCTTTTATAACTAGTCAAAGAGCTCAACACACGATACGTTCCTATAATATTTTGAGGTATGCCTCCATTCCCTTGGGATTGCATCATGAGGTCCCGACTTGGTGACTATAGAAACACTTAAAAAGTATACGTTTTCAATGCATACAGATGAACATAGAACCTCCCCCTTCTTTTGAAGTCGGTTAAAAATATCGAATAGTACTCGATATTTAAGAGAAAAGATAAAAGCAAACTATTGTGCTTCAACTCCCATGTAGGACAAAGTTTATTAAAATGTTAAAAAATGTTTACGTAGTCACCAACAGGCAATCGGGTTAGTCAATGTAAGGAAGGTGATTTAATATTGCCTTCTTGCCTATTAATATTCAAACGGAAATCGATATTAATCTATTTGCCCAGAAGTGAAACATTATATTGGGTACTTTACAAGGGCATAATAGATATGACGAACGGATGAAGAAATAAATAAGTTTCCTGTCAGACCTTTCGGGTGTAATCATTAGCATGGAATTTTTTTTAATATACATTAAACTTTTCGATTAACTCATCGATTAAGGGCGCAAATCATTAACAAGTATTCATTAACAGCACACGGGTTTACGAGAATTTCGCGCTGAAATGGAGTGCCGGCTCGTGTGATTCCGAATCCATCGATGGTGGAATCGGTCGTGGAGAGGCCGGCCCGAGTGCCTCTCGCGCGCCCGAACCCGGCCGGCCTCATCGGCGCGCGCGCCGCCGGCTCGAGCGCGCACTCGATTGTGTTTAGATAATCGAGTGACGTCGAGTTAGCTTGCCGTTGACGTCTGCGAGGCGCGGCCCGTGCCGAGTTATAAGTTGGAGCGGACGCGGACGGCGCGCGACCTACTGGGTTAATGGTGCATACACACTCGTTACGATATCGCAAGTACGTTTGTGATTTCTATTAGGTATTAGAATCCGGCTATTACTAGACAGAAAATACATATTATCGCGTACAGTACTATTAATAAATAACAATAAAGTTTTATTTAATAGCATCCAGAAGACAATAAATCGTCAATAAAAGTTCTTACAATTTTAAATTAAAATCGAAACTGTATTAAAGTTCAGTTGGCAAGCAAATAAGCATTCTCTATTGTTATTTCAGGTATGCTTCGGTACTAAGAATACACTCCTATATTTTTTTTTTTATTTCAGATTGAGATCATATATTTAAGTCCTCCACATTGGTTTAATTCGGACTAGCAACGCAAGCAAATATTTTAACACGACCAAGTCAAATTCTGTTTGTTAATTTCGACTATGGGCAGAATTCAAACCCATTACCCTCTTGTTTTAAGGCAACATTCTTGACAATTCAACCATCATGGGTCCCTCTGTATATTTAATTAATAAAAAATTATAGCCACTAATAGGTAGTGCGTTTTCTAAACAATTATTAAACAATTCCTACAATGTGTATTTGAGAAAATTATGTATAAACTTTTTGCCTGTATCATAGCTGTCTACGAATAATCCAACAATAGTATTAAAACATGGTAAGTAATATATAATATATGCTCAAAATAAAAAAAAAGTCCTGTACATATCGATGATTTCTGTAAATAAATGATAAAGCACGGAATAATTTAAATTCAGCTTTGGAAATGATCAAGATCTGAGTTTCGATTCATATTAATTTCTCTTTTGTATTTCCTACTTTGACAAAATACGATATTATCACAAATATCTGGTACCGATATGTTACAGCGCAAAATATTAGGGGCTAGTCGAATTAAAGGTCTCTGCCAGGTCGCAATCAGACTTATGTTTACTCAGACGTCACCAGCTCACGGCGTACTCAACTCTGTTACTGCCGTGAGCGGATGCAGAGCCATTTACTAAAATTGTTCCACTTTATATTGTGATATTTCAGCCTTATACGTACTTAATTAACTATAAATAGTTACAGTTTCGTAGGTATTACAGTAGAATAATTACTATGTTAGATTAAATAAAGGCGGTAATGTATCTCGAAAATGCTATTTGGAAATTAACAAGTCAAGTAAACAAGTATGGTGTTTTTGTAAATAAAAAAATACACATACGAAGAAGAAATTTTAAATTAATTTTATATATAAAATAAGTAGATTAAATGAAGTTTAAAAAAATTATTACGAATTTAAAGCAACTATTTAAGTGATTGTACTTAATTCGCTGACATCCATCAATCGTCTCATGCAAATCTCAAAAAAATAACTGAAACTACGTGATCGACTCACGTAGTTTGCGTTATTTTTTTTTATAACATATTCAAGGAGCAAACGAGTTTGTGAGCCACACAATAAGTATTTGGCGAGTGTAAGTAAGTGGCCATCGTCACCCATAGACACCCGTAAGCTTAGAGGAGTCACCAGTGCGTTGCCGGCCTCTTGGCTAGTAGTAGCATATCTGATAAAGATAACTTTAATAGAGAGGGAGTGAGGTAATGAAGGGGGATGGCCACCGAAACTCTCACTCACTAGACAAAATATAACAGCGGAAGATGCTATTTCAAATCTGTATTTTGTGAGAGTGTGGTATCTCACTGTTCGAGCTGACCCATTTTTATACTGCAGGTAAGTTCACCACAGCATGGCTCTACTACTTTGCATAGCTTCCTATGATTTTAACTATACAGTGGAATCTCAATAACTCGAATGTCAAGGGAAATGCAAAAAAAATCGAGTTCACGAGTTTTCGACTTAAAAAGAACTTCGAGATACATATGACTGTGTCGACAAGGAACAAACATAACGCTCACAGCTGTGTTATTTAGAAAGTTTCATGAATGTATTCATTCATTGCACGTGTACAAGACAAAAACAATAGATTAGAAGCCCCGAACCCGAACATTCATTTTGGAATTTATTGGTATTATTTCGGGGAATTCCAAGTATCATTATATTTCACCAACTACGACTTACGGAGTGTTCTTTTTTAAATTCGAGTTATAGAGTGTAAATATATATTATCAATACTTCGTAGGGAAATAACATTTTGTTCGAGTTACAAGGTCTAAATAATTCGAGATACCGCGTATTTAGGGGTTCATCGGAAGGGGATGGCAATTTTTTTCGACTTACTGAGGATTTCGACTTAACGAGGTGCGAGTTATTGAGATTCCACTGTATAAATATGTTCTTATGATTTTAACTATGATACATAAGTTTTTACAAACGAATCTTTAAAATTCATTTTGTCACAAACTATTAAGTTGTTAAAATATTTCCAATTTCAGCTGGCGTTCATTTTGATAAAATTAAAGTCTCTTTATAACGTCATCTATCCTGAATCCAGTTTCTGGCTAAAGGTTGCACGAATACCGGCTGGCTCTACACTCCCGTCACTCCTAATCCAGACTAGAACCTACACTTCCCCCGATGTTTACGCTCCCTTCGATATATCGGGACTTGTCCCTTTCAGTCATTGCGACTGGCTGAAGGTCGAGCGATGATGATGATGATGAATTAAAGTTTCTGTATAACGTCCTAAGTGAGATACATGGTCTTAACGAACATCGTGCAAAAGTTAAAAGCGATTTTGTTTTATTTTTTAAATATTTTTGAGACTTATTAAAAATGAATCTTACAGAATATCTATAAATAGAGTTAATGGATAAACACAGTTAATGGTGCTATATAAATCGTTACAATAATGTTCCCTTATCTCAATTATTTAACGAGATTTTTTATATAAAATATGGCCTGACTTTCACAACAGAAATCTCACATACAACAAGCAAGTTCATAATTCTTCGTAAAGTGATGTTGGTTTTTTTTTAATTGTAAAAGAAACTAAAAATTGTCAAAAACATAATCAACATATCGATAGCATTTTTGATTTTATTTTAACAAAAATACTTATTTTATTGTTTACAAATACGTTTGGACAATTTTTATTACATACGTAATTTATTCATTACAGAATCTAAACGAATTAGATTTTTAACGAAAGTTCTAGGCCATTACTTAAAAGCGAAATCAACGGAACCAGTAAAAAATTTCAGCAGTCAGTTTCAAAACTCTAAAGAAAATCAAATTCAGAATTAAGGAATTCCGGCGCAGAGGGAGAGTCTAAGGATAAAAAAGCGGTTAATCTCAAAGTTCAAAATACCGAAGATATTTTCATATTTAAAACGGGGGCCAAAGGGATCGATTCCCTCGAACAAGGGCGGCGCGGTGGCACTGCGCCGCAATCGGCGTACCGCGGCCGAGCCTTCCATTTTTTACAGGCCCGCGGCCGCTTCACTAAACCTGAAGATTTTCAGACGGCCCGTTAATATCCTAATCCCCGTTTTTCCTCTTCTGTATTGCCGCAACCCGGCATTCTCCGTTAACAGTTTCATGATTAATGACTGAAAACTCTTTGATGGCTTTTTAATTAGAGCTAAAACGGGGGCGCGCGCAAGGAGGCCCGCTGCGGCCGCTGCAATATTTCATAGAGGGGAGCGAGCCATCGAATTTGCAAGGCTAATAAATTGCGGATACCTAGGCGTTATTGGCTCGGCGTTTAATCGTCCGGGCGGCGGTGGATATTTTGCAAGTTCTTTCATGTCGAAGGAGTTCTGGAACGGTGACGTGAAGATAGAATCCCTGACTTTGCATTACAAATTTATATCGTGAGGCCGCCCGCCCTCGAGATTATTCCCATTCTTCAGTCGAAACGGCGATTAATATTCAATTCTGAGGCGTATTTGAGCGATTGTTTCGGCCGGCCGGGCCGGCGCCGGCGCCGCCGCCGCTCATCGATTGCACGACGTCAGCCTTTATTATAAACTGACAAATGACTATTCAGGAGCGTTCCGATTTATTGTCGGGATCCTATTCTTGATTTTACCTATTGTTTTCAAATATATTGTCAGAAATTATCAGTACTTCTCTTTTCGTAATGCTGTAGAGAATGTAATTTTCTGAAAATGTAAAAGCATTTTGAAATTCAATTCTTTAAAATAAATTTGTTTCTTATAAGTAGATCATTAGTTATCTCTTCCTAGTTCTTTCAAACAATTTATATTATATATAAATTCTATTATTTACAGTATATAAAAATTGGGTTGGGGTTAAAAGTTTTTTCGTATTTCATAAGTGAAAAGTTGCAGTAAAATTTCTTTTGTCGTGCAGTTTGTATCTGGCTAGTTTTAATTACTATTAATACATTTTAAAAAAAGAAAAATGAAAAGTGAAAGCGGTGCACCGCCATTGTTCTATCTTTCTTCTGACCATCAAATTGAATGAACCTATCGTAGAAATTCGATGCACTTTCAATTATTTTTTACAAAAAAATAGAAAAATGCGACACAAACAGCAAAAAATTTGTTACGCTTGTGGATCTAATGCACTATGAATAAGAGTAGTACAAAACTGGTTTAAGCGTTTTGAGTATGATAATTTTGATATCAAAGATGAACCTCGCTGGTCGACCTGGTACGGATAAAGTCGACGCCATTTTGGAAAAAGTAGAGCAAGGTCGGCTTATCAGTTTTTACGACTTTGCTGAAGAGCCGACGATTGACCATAAAACAGTTTTAACTCATTTGAAAAAAACTGGATATACAAAAAAGCTCGACACTTGGGTCCAACACAAGCTCACTGAAAAAAATCTGGTTAATCGTGTATTCATTTTCAATTCTCTATTGAAATGTAATGAAACCAAGCCGTTTTGAAAAGATTTGTCACTGGTGATGAAAAATGAATTACCTACGACAAGAGCGAGCAAAAAAGATCATGGTTAAAAGCCAAGCAAGCTCCACAGACTATATAGAGACCCGGATTAACTCGCAATAAGTTGATGCTATATGTATGGTGGGATTAAAAGGGCATTATTCATTATGAGCTTTGACCGTCGTGTAAAACCATCAATTCGGATCTCTACTGCCAAAAGCTGATGAGACTTAAGCAAGAAGTAGAGAGAAAAATCGGCCAAAATTATCAACAGAAAGGGTGTGGTTTCCCACCATGATGACATTAGATACACACGCATTTAGCCACTAAGCTAATATTGAGAGAGTATGGTTGGAAAGTGTTAATGCATCCATCTAATAGCCCAGACTTTGCACCGTCAGATTTTCAGTTGTTTCGGTCTCTTCGGTATTCCTTAGGTAGCGTTAGGTCAACATCAAGAGAGAACTGTCAGAACTACTTTCAGTTTTTTGATCAGTCCCAAAATTTCTACAGCAATGGGATTATGTCACTACTACAAAATGACAAATAAGTTGTTGAGGAAAAAGTACGTCTACAGGTATTTTACAATATAGGTTTCAAGATAGTATTTTTTTATTATACCAGAGTTTTTACTTACCTCATCGTAAGGCATTATCCTCCTTTATGCTTATGTGTTGCGGATTGTAGAGATCGAACCTTAGAGCCTCTATGCTGGCCCAGTGTTAGTTGAAGGCTGCTAACGAACTTAGTCACCAATATGATGACAATGTCCAACATTTTTTTTAACTTAATGCGTTTTAAATGCTCTATAGAATACACTTTGGAATTAAATTACTTTTAAAAGATATCCCCTAAATCAAATACTACGAATCAATGAAATTAACATAAAAGTCTTCTAATTTATCAACTGTCAATAGAATATGTTGCAGTTATAATCAAGATAAGTTTTCTTATATATTAAACTGTCACAATTGAAGTCCGATACAGGTGTAGTCAAGATAAGCTTTGTAATGTATTAAACTATTAGTAAAATTTAACGCAGTGTTAAAGAAGTTAAGTATTGTAATGTAATATACTATTAGTAGAGTGTGATACGACTGTAATCAAAATAAGAGTCTTGTAATATATTAATCTGTTGATGGAGTGTAATACAGTAATCCAGCCTTTGACCAGCCGAGTTATACTTATTTTATTGCGATTATTATATACCGAATATCCTTACTAATATGGTTTTATTCTTCACACTACAGTTTAATTGTTATAAGAACATGTTCACGCTATCTAAGATTACAGTCAACATAAAAAGAGTTTATAATATAAGTATTATAATAATAAATACTTATTCAAAATCAATAATTTGTATAGACTAGCAATGTTTATTGTACAAAAGTATGGTTTGCTTAGAAATTAGTAGTTCTAATTTAAAGTCCCTTCAGTCAGAAGATAATCATCAATATGCCTTTTGCTTAATATTGTCCCACGTACGTATGAATATTCATTTGCACCGCGGTAGAGCTCAATGTCCGCATTACATGAAGACACTTCAAAACTTCCAGACTGATATGATTGGCATTCTTTCGTGTCGCCTTGAATTAGATATGACGAATCTATATCATTCAAACCGCAAACACTTCGCTTGAGCTCGCATAGTTGTTAATTTTAGAGGCATTACCGTATAGTAACTTATTACCGACATTTGACCGTGAACCGCGCGTCCGGGCATCGCGTGGCGCGCCCCCGCCGGCACGGTCACGAACGCCTCGCCCGAGCAGACCCCCCAACGAATACGTTCCGGCATTAGACGCCGCGTCGAAAACGATGGCCCGACGCGGGCGACTCGAGCCCGTTTAAGCGGCCACTTCGCAGCTATCGGCACAGTCTAAACGATTTTTTTATGCCGACTCCTCACAACTTTCGATACTCCCAAGTCCGAGGCTCGACATCGGTCCGCGGCGACTTTTCCGACCTTAAAGTTCCGCTCGGCCCGTTTTCTTACTTTCACCGGGGGTCGACGACGCCCGGCGCCCGGCGGCCTCCTCCATTCATGGGCCGGCGCGGATCCTCCGGCTCGTAAAATTTATGTCGACGATGTCAGATAAACTTACGCGACGTAAAATCGGCCACGTTTTTTCATACGCCGCTGAACGGCTGTGCGTCTAGGTAGAGACAGATTGATGTCGGAGATTAACAGTGCGCCGGCTAATTTTTATTTTTCAAAATTTAACTACTTTTTGTACAACTTTTTCCATTTTATTTATTATTCAAAAATGCATTAAAGCAATATACGAATAATACCTCTTAAACGTATATATCCAATACCAGGCAAAGTCGTTTTTTGATTTTAGCATCATATGTCAGTATTTTATATGCTCGCATTATTTTTATATATTTTTCGCATATAATAGGTTAAGAAATACAAAAACCGAGCATGTGGTCTAATTGAAATTTAAGTAAAATATTCATAATAAATTCGCCATTGATCAGAATCAATCCTTTCCTTCTTTACAACTAGTCACCTAATTACTTTTATTTTTTTTATATAATTTTTCACCCATCAGTTATTTTACGATTTAAAGTTATAAAAATAAATTTCCTTCCTTCGTGTATAGGCGGGAAAACTATAATTCCTTCCGCGTCGCGTACGTCGTGTCGGCATAACGGTCCAGAATATACGTTTATTGTTGAGAAGTAAACTTTTAATTGCGCACTAATCTTGGCACAGAACGAGGAGGTGGTAAAACTGCACGAACACGAGCGTCTGGCGGAATATGGCCCGTCTGGGGATACTCTTCGGGGGGTGAAACGGAGAGAATTATTTTTATTGTGGCAACAAATAGTTATTAGAACTGTTTTAACGATCGTGCTTAATTCCCTGAAATACGTCTGCTTTTTTCTGTTTCTTTATCACCATATATACGTGACTATTTTTATATTACTATATAAAATATACAATTTTCTAGACATTAGTAATGTACTTTTATACTCGCATGTATATTCTATACATATTATGAAACTCAAACTGTTCTTTACGTACTTTTTACGCGAGAACCACTTATCCGATTTACAGGGTTTTTTTATTTAATTATTTTTCATCAATAGCTGTAGTGTCTAGCCAGGTTGTAGGATATTTTTTGTGAACGACATAAAGTAACGTGTGACATAAGCGGTGACGATTGTGGTGAATCGGATTGAAAAAAAAAGACGCTTTTGGAGCGCTCAAATGGCGTACGCTGACTAAACCTTAAGAAAACCAAATTTATGTAAACAATAAGCGTTTTAGTCTTTAAAATAACACCCAGAGGACGACGTATGGCGACTGTCGGGGGTGTGGCGGGTGGCGGGGGCAGCACGTTTCTCGCGCTACCTACTTGTAATGAAGTTTGAGCCATAATTCTATAGTACACGCAACGACGACGCGGGTGCGGCTAGTACTGTTATACTCGGAAAAATCATACACACGTAATTCATCAAGAACACATTGATTACTGGTATTGTTTTTATTGTGTCAGCTTTTAATCACTCCACCGCTGAGGCATAGCTACAAGCCCACAATATTTTTCATTAGGTTTGTGAGGCTTGGTTTTATCCTTTTCACGTTGAATCAGTACGAGTCGCGGACTGCTAGTGACGGTTGTGAATATCCTGATGACGAGGTCGGGGATCTCTCGATATGTTGTCTAAGGAACGGAACCTGTGGTTTAATTTGACTGGAATTAAAAACTCCTAGATCATTCTTTGCTCTTGGTTAACGTCAAACATAGAACCTTTTGGCTCGAAGGCGCTGCTCTCAACCACAAAGTTACTGCCGTTCATCATCTTGTTCTCACTTATTATTACTACCACCATAAACCATATATCGTAAAATATGAAAATTATTGATAATTGGATAATTGAACCGTGCATATTAGACATTTTTGTTAATTTATGATGCTCATGATGAATAAAAAAAAGTGTGTGTGTATTAGTGTACACACGTAAGAAGTGAAACTTATTTATGACATCATTTTTCGAAAAATGATTTACTATTTACAACTTCACAGAAATTGGTTGAATAAAGCTAAACTAGATAAAGTTTATGCAAAAGGCTTTTATTATCATAGACATGGATACAAAAATAATACAATTATTTCACCTTTCTGCTACTAAGATTATAGCATTTCATTAATTATAATAGAATTATTACTATTATTGTTATCGTTATTATATATTTTTGTAATTAATGGCTTATGGTAACTGAAATACGAAATGTATGGCTTACATTCCACGGAATTTAGTGACCGAGTGAAGGTTCCTCGGAATCTGTGGATTCTGCCATTGTTGAATCTAGAAATTAGTTAATCAATTTAGAAAAAATTTACAAAAAAATATATAACAAATTTTAGTATTTATATTTCATCTAATGGCTCAATTAAAATAATTTTAAACAGATATTTAAATGATAATCACAATTTAATTTCGAACTTAAATAGTTAATTCCAATAACTTTTTCAATGTTTTTTTTTATTTTATTATTACAATTAATTGATGTTTACTAGATTAACAGCCGTATTAATTAATAATTGCTAGTTTTAATAAAATTATTTACACTCACTGATATTTACAATCAAAAACTAAGGTTAACCTGAAATAACCTTAAAAAATAAATACCATAATCACACCCACGTGTTGAATGTATTAGAAAAAAGGTTTAATTACTTACTTCTGTTAGAAATCCACTGGAATTAGAATAAATATCTTTTATTCTTTTTGCCAATAACCTTACAAAATTTTTTTCGCTAATCACTTAATTGAAATATTATTTTTCACGTCACTACTGAGTTTCAGAAATATGTAGAAATGTTCAGAGTTTCATGTAGGAGTCTTGGTAATGGTATATGTACCTAGAAGGGTGATAGGTAAAACTTTTCAATTAATGCGATGTTATAAAGGGCCATATAGAATTGTAGGAAAATTATCGAACGCTACATATAAAATCGAGTCACTCAATGAAAGAATTTGAGATATAGTTCATGTATGTCGGTTGAAAAGGTTTCAACTTAGATAATAGGAAAATGTAATATATACAAACTGTAAATAGATCTAGGGTGTTGACAGAAAGTATATGTGACAGGTGGCCTTAGTACAATTATGTTTATGCCACGATGACATTAATAACATTGAATAAATATGGCGCGTAACGGAAAAATGTTACCCAGAAATAAAGATGGCGTGTAACAGATAAAGATGGCGCGTAACAGAAAAACGTTACATTGCTAAAAAATTTCTCCCATACGCCGATAAAGAAGTTTCACTTCAATAACATTAAGTATATTAAAATTCAAATTAACTGCAGTAAAAATGGTGAGTTCAAAAGGCACGCCTCATAATTTAATTCTGATAAGAATTAAAAAAAGCTCTCTCAAATGAATTCGGATTATGAATTATGCAAAAAAAATTCAAGAAAACTACCATCTAGAGTATACTATTGCAATCATTACAACCCAATCTCTTCGAAATAAATATATTTGCTTACTACTAGAAGAAGCCATTATTTATTTGAAGTCTCCTTATTTTGGTGTTTGATTTCATATTTTTTATTAATTACAATTTAACGAAACCAAATTAGATAAGCATTTTCAATAGAAAACTACTTGCTGTATTTCTAAAGCTAATAAAAAAAGACTAAGTTATAGGATTTTTTCACAAGTTATCATGTTTTTAAAATTTTCAGGGATCTGTTTTCTAAACTATTTTGACGTTTTATTAATTATTTATTTTATTAATTAATTACTTTTTGAAGATGACAGAATTAATCTTTATTAAATTATCTGTAATGTGGTGTGTAATTTTTCCCATTTACATCTATTAACGAGAACACAACAATAGAAATAGTTCCTGACGAGAGTTATGAAATATTTTTCGATCGTAAAGCGCTCTCAAATGTTTTCGCATTTTGAATCGTGCAATACGCAAGAGTATTCACTAGTTAAAAAAAAAAACAAGTTAAGTATGTACTTAGCATCTGAACTTCTTACATATGAATTAAGTATGGTATAAACAGCCTTAAGTTTACACGTTCACAGGTATACTACTATATTTGTACACAGCCCTTCCGACGCCGAAATCGGGCTCTGAAAAGCAAAAGTTTTTCGTTTAAAATAAATATAGACATCCGAATCTATTTCAGCGGTGGAGAGCTCGGTCCTTTGTCGGCCGCCCCGCGAGCTCGGGGCGTGAACTACCGATGTTTGCCGAAATTTATTTGCGGCTTAAACTTTCTCCGCCCGCGCCCCGCGCCCGCCCGCCCTCGCCGCGCCGCGCCGCCCGTTTTTGTTCTTCGCCACACCGACAATAGGGTGACCAGGATAGCTGTAAATATCGGGAAAGTCGTGAATTACGCACCGTTGATAAATTGTTTTTCACTTTTACACGCGTGCGACGTAGGAAGGTGTAAGGTTTGTGAATTTACCTTTCTTAAAATGAATGAAATATTAAGAGCTGTCCGTTTCTATGACGAATGATATTTTAAGTATGTCAAATGCCTGTCTTGATAGTAAATTTTATGTGGCTAAAAGACAGCAATAGAACCGCCCGAACACTAATCGCTTTATAAGCTTTTTTAAATATTTTTTAGGCTGATGTTAATTCTACAAGAACACATATTCCATTTAAAATAGTTTTATTATTACAATTGCTTTCGTATTTATCACTTAACAATTAATATGTACTATTTTTATCTTAATCTGTCTTAACGAATGGACTTGTGCTAATTTAATTTTCATATTTGAAGAATTTCTAAATTAAAACGGTAATCGTTAAAATTTAATCTTATTTTACTAAATTTGCAACGGGAATGTAACTGACAATAATTAGTATTTCTGGTTTGTACACGAATCACAAGAACCCCAACAGCTGCAGGCCACCAGCGATTGGAATATAAGTCGTAGGCGGCGTTCTCGCCGTTAGGCTAGCGCACAAGCAGTGTTGCGCGTACACACAGCAGTGTTTCGCGAACAACGATTTGCCTAAGCTCTTAGCAAAACGTTTTCCTTTCCTAACTCACACAAAACAATTCCTAGCAGACACGGTCTGTCCATTCGCCGGCTGAGGAGCAAGTTAAACTCCGAACTATAAGTTAAGCTCGCGCGGCAACAAAGAAAGTTGTGTGTACGGGCGGCCGCCGCGCGCCGACCTTCGGTCTTTGTGTGCTGTATATGTATGTGTGTGTGTGTGTGTGTGTGTGTCCGTATGTGTGATCTGGAACAGTTGGGACCTGCCTCGCGGATGAAGCGGAATACGTGCTTCTAGGGCTCAAATTCAGATCTCGCTTTGTTTGAAAACCCGCAAACCTGGGGGCTTTGAAAAAAGAGTTATTCGTTTCCATCGATTTCACAAAGTTCGAAGTTATATTTTAAAACTTGTTCCTTGTATGCACAGCATTGCGCTTATTAAAAATGTCTTGAATTGATATTAAGTATTTAGGTTTAAATTCCAAAATTAGAGGCTTTTAATTTAAAAGAAACAACAATAATGTTGCAATTGAATTTAAAAATACACTGAATTAAAATTTCGATGACGTAATTACGAGAACTGATAATATTTCACCCATCCGAAAATCGCCTGAAATGCCTATAGAATTTTTTTCCTTAAAAAAATTAAGGCAATATTCATCACATTAAACATATTTTATTCGTTGAGACAATTTATGTTAATAATAGAGATGGATACTAAAATTCATTTTTTTTTTAATCTAGAAAAATACCATTTTCCGAAGCAGAAATTATATATAACTAAAAATAGAACATAATTGGCAAATGTACCGTGGCTCATTTCGCAAATGAAAGGAAGTTTATTTTTTATTTCTTCGAAAACAGTAATTAGCCGAAGGGTTTCAGACTACATTAATAGTCGTACTGCAAAAATTAGTAGCGCCACCCCTCGCTCTGCGGCGTCGGAGGCGACTTGATTTATTTGCGGCGCTTTAACCTGGAGCAAATGAACCGCGAACAAGAAATTGGAGTCAAGTCCTCGGTTCGGGAACTGGCGGAGTTTATTTATTATACTTACGAATGAACAGGTTTCTTAGTCACGATCTGGGACCTAGGATACTTCAGATGTTTTCAGTAATTTATTCATTAGCTGAAATAGAAAAATTAATTCGAAAAATTAATTCGTTCAAGCGCCTGCCTACAAAAGGGTTTTTGTCTGCTCGTTGATTTTAATTTTGAAGATTTACATCGTTGCATTTAAATTATTTCTCCTAGACGAATTTCGGATTATCTGTGCTATTATAAATCTATAGTATATTGTGAAGGCGTGTCTGTATATATTGAGTATGTTTTTGAAAAAATGGTTTCATCGGGTTTATACATTTCTGCGCTCAATATCAATTTATTAGAATTTGTGGAAGTTTATCTGAATCGATTCATATGCAAGTTTTTTTAGAGAATAGCACATATGTAGACTTTTTTTGTCGCACTATAGTGAGTTATATTTGCAATATCGTCATAACAATAAACATTTGTTGTTTATTGTTATGGTTGATAGAAAAAAAAATGTGTTTTTAATAACTATTTCAAATTAAATTCGGTTCGATTCACCTTTTCGATTCAACGAGAAAACTATTCTCGTTGCTAAAAAAGACTTAATTTTAGCGACCACCAACAAGATTCTATATATATTTTCGAAGCAACATCAAAAGCTATAAGTATTGCTATAAGTAATGTGTTGCATAAGTTTAAAAAAAACAGAAGGCTACGGAATAACTGATAAAATCTTACCAGTTGTCCCACAGTACTTTTTAATTCCATGAACGGATCTGGCCTACAGTGACAGGAATTGACGTTAAAAGTTGGTGCGAAAAATTTTCTTTCATCGAAACTGTCACGAGGATGTTATCGCTCGTTTATTTTTGATTCACACCAGTTTCTCCTTTCAGGCTAAACACCTGCGGTTACCGGTGCCAGCCTGCTGTATAATGACTATTAATAATTCACTGAGACAGTCGCTGGAAACTGCACAGAAAAATAAATTGGCCATTCCAACAAAAAGTTTGAACAACGTAACGAATTTACATAGCTCGTTATGAGCGATTCATTATTTTTGTTGTTTTAACCTACCCATATATAGGTTCGTTTAAACCGATCGGTTAAATTATACGCATTATTAGTTAATGCAACGAATTGCTCAGCTATTGCAACGAAATATATCTAACCAAGCTAAATTTCAACTTGGTTAGAACGATTTTTCAGCGCACACGCATTAAATTGACCAAGATCACGGATGTTCTATTCTTCACACTTGCATTCTGAACTATAAAACTGTAAATATTGTGTATATATATATTAAGTCTTACTTTAATCATACTCCAATCAAACATTCACTAGTTTTAAACGACTATATAAAACCCTATCGAAATGATAAATTCGTTACTGATTACTTCTTACCCAAAAATTCTTTTGTTTCTGTACTATTTCCTCTTATTAATAAATATTTCCTTACCTAGAATAAGTTCACTAGGACTAAATTGCGGACACTAAGCCAGTTATAGCGTAAGGTTGTCATTTGATAAGCATATTATTATGGAACAAGATAATAACATCGGCTACCACTTCCGCCAGCTCTATCTTTGCCCACGTCATTTATTTACAAGTCTATTTTGAACCTAGTTTGCTTATTCCATTTCATCAACTAATTTACCGTCATATATATCCATATATATATATATATATATATATATATATAAATCAATAATTTTTTTTATAGACATGTCTTTCGTGCAACGTTCTTTATATTTTTCATTCAGAGTATTTCTATTTGAGTTCCTGAATTTGGAGAACTTTATCTCAGATGACGAACATTCAAATAATCCTTAATCGCTTTCTCTGCTATTATTTATTTCTATAAGTCACAAAAGTGGGTTGATTGGTCGCTCTTAGAGCAATACTTAGCTATAGGTTCATAATTTACTATGCTGTTTTAAAAGTGTATTCATTTTATTGAAAGGTCCTGAAAGTATTATAACTTTTACCAAAAAATATAGAAATGTAGTAAATTGACAACACATAGAGATTAAAAAATTAAAACCTCTCAATAAAAGTCGCAGAAGTTTTGTAATTATCCTTTTCGTCTAATCGATATTCACAACCTATTCTTTATCGTTAATAAAAAAAAATAACTCTTAACAAACACACCCGAATATTATATTACAAATACTTATGTATATTTCATATGTACATAATTCATATGTATATTTCAGGCTTTAATCGCCCCATCATCGAGGACCCTTAAATCCTTCCTCGCTAGCTCAGGTCGAAGCCTACAGTGGTCGCCGGTAGGCTTCGTCAATGCGATAGCAATGTCAGAGACCGTTTTCCATTTATATCGATCGAAAGGAACCAAATTGTAAGGGAGCTGCGGGCGTCACAGAAACAAAAAAGTGCATCCAAACGTGCAGACGGTAACAAAAACGAAGGCGCAGGCGACGCAACTCAAAACGGCGGTCGCAGCTGACCGGCCATTAGTCAGAGCGCTGAGTGCCGCTCGCCGTTTGTTTTTCTCTTGCCGTAACGTCGAAACTTGTAATTTATGCCGGTTGCCAGTTCGAGCCGCGGTCTCGTCGGCCTCCGCTATCGGCCGCCAGACGGCGCTGTGAAACCGAACGGTTTATTTATGTGGCGACTCTCGAACCGGAGCTGGGGGCGTGAATGGCGCGTTTTTAGGTGAAGTCGAAAACGTAAGTTTTTTCCCGCGCGAAGGAAAATTTACCCCGTCGATTCGTGTCGGTAGAGCATGGGATCGGTTTAAAATCATAAATGTTTGTTTTATGGTTTCAAGATTTTTCTATTTTATTTTTTGTGCAATTGTTAACACAAAAAATGTCCCACATGATTTATACAACTAGATAATTGATGTTTCTATATCTTATAAGCAAATTTGTAGTTGATTTTGTTTATTTACATCTACCATTACGCAAATAAGAAATCACTAACAGCTAATGAATCTGTATTTGTAATAAAAATGTTACGACCAAAGTTTGTAAATTAACCATATTTTAAAAATGTGGTTTGGATGAAATATTGTTATCGAATAAATAGTATTTTTTTCATTTTTCATTCCGTGTGTCTGTCTCTCTGTATTTTGTCCACGCATCACTTTAAAATTCCTAGATGCGTTTGAATGAAATTTGTCATAATTATATCTGATACCTGCTATGGATCAACATCATATAAACTTTTTATATCGAAAATCGATATGGTTTCGCTGAGATAGACTATGAAAGTTGAATGAATTCTCATACATAAAAGTGATTACATTATTAAGTTTAAGTGGATTCTAACTTCTAGACAAATAATAAATAAGTATAATTTATATGGGGACCAGCAACGAAATCAAAATTGAAGCAGAATCGAGGATCAGTCTAGGATCAGAATCGAAAGCGGAATCGAGACCGAAAACAACAAACGTACTGGGGTCAAAAGCAAGAGTATGAGCGGGACAGGAAGTACAATCAAGACTCAGAGCATATTAGACTCGAGGCTAAACGAGAATCGAGACAGAAAACGAGGCCGAGATCGAAACCAAGAGTGGGGCAGAGGTCAAAATCAAGAACTTAATAAAGACCTAAATCAGAAAAACTAAAATTAGAATTGTAAGTGGGACCGAGATTGGGATTATGCAAAATGTAAAGGAATTCGATGAGGGCGAAGACACGGGTGGAAGTTAGTCACAAATATTTAAAATCTTCGATTTTAAAAATAATAACATGTTTTGGTAGTATTTCATTAATTTAAAAAATATTGCATACAAAAATAAATAATGAATGACAACATTAAAAACATATTTCGATAAAATATCAGTCTGAGTACTCTAAAAGAAACGATAAATAAGACACGATTCACAAAAATGTCTAACTTAAACAAGTAAACAAAACGCCTTCGCGTCTACATTTTGTGCAGGCGCCCACCTTTGTTGACTAGCTTCCGTTCGAGGGGATTGTAAACACACCTTCGTACATTTGATTGCGTCAACTGGTCCCGTTCCTTGCTCGGGCCCTGATTAGAGAGCTGCTAAGCGTGCTTTAGAAATTCCCAGTGAATTTTCTTACATGAATCTGTTTCTAGGTATTAAACTGAAAACGAATCTGTGGAAGTCATACTCTATGATTTAGAAACAAAATTATGTATTTTCAATTCGCTTTGATATAAGCCTCGTTATTTGGATAAATCGAGAAAATGTATAAATTAAGTCATTTTTTTCTTCAAAAAGCATGCTTATAAAATGCCGGCTCGCCTATGCATTGTTAATTGGAAGATGCGCAAATAGACGCGAGCTCGCTTCTACGTACTTTCCAATAATTATAAATATCTGTGAATCGATCCATCTGTCTGTCTGTGTTTAAAAATACACTAACTTTTAATTATAAAAAAATGTACTATTATATTTTTATATAATTGACGGCTACAGATTTTATTGTTTTGAGTTCCGCACAATTTGTAAATGTTGACCAAAAATTTTTGTAATAGCATTTTCGGGAGGTAAACGAGCTTGCAAGCCACCAGAGAGTCACCAGTGCGTTGACAGTCTCCGGTAGGAATAGGATACCTGATGGAGTGGAGTGAGCTACCGGAAGTCTCACTCACCTGACAAATTACAACAGTGGAAGCTGTTTCTTCACAAACTAATTATGTAAAAGTATAGTATTTCACAGCTTGAACCGGCCCATTTTCGTGCTACAGCTAAGTCTACCACAGCATGGCTATACCATTCTAAAATTCTATGTTGATATTAACGTAGATCGATGGTGCTCTATCTATAGTATTTTTTTATGTGTCAGCACAATTTTGTCTTGGTGAGAAGTGGAACATATGAAGAGCTAACAAGCAGCTACTAATATTAATACCGCGTATGACCTTGGAAGTGAGGAAGTAACACGATAGCCATCGCAGCCCCTTTGTATTATCATTCCGACAAAAGGGCGTACGTATAATAACAATTTAATGAGAATACAAAATTGACTGAAAACTGGTATGGAATCTGACAATTATCCAAATCCACTCAAAATCAAAACTACAGTTACGTACGGGACGTTTTTAAGCTTTTTGAATAAATGGATTACCTAAACACTATTATTTAACACACTTATTACTTGTGTTACAAATGGGAAATAAACAAATCAGTTTTTCTATACGTTTTTTAAGTTAATTTAAAATTTGGTAAGCCTCTGTTATACACATCCATTCATATTTATGTACATTCAGGCAAATGAAATTGAATTTACTTGAGTCAGTTGCATAGTTTCAATCATATTTTAATAACAATGAATCTGTACATTTAAAAACCCACCTTAAACCCTGGTTCTTTTTCAGGCTACAAGCGAAAGTCATTCACTTTTTCTTCTGTTTACAAACAGTTTATAAACAGAATTGTGGTAATAAGTATATTTTATTCGAGGCGAGGAAAGCGTATGGATTGACAAATCTACTATTTTAGTAAGTCAAAATCACTAAAAAGATTGAGTTTAAATTAATTTACGAGATCGTGAAACATTAATCGGAATTTGTTCTCGTTAGATATTTTCAGTGCACAGAACACGTTATTTTGTTAACTTCGAGGAAATTTACTAAGTGAAAAGTTGACTCTAGCGGTACGTCATTGATTTAATCAGTTAGAGTATAATTAATGGTACTTCTACAAAGGGAATCTACTCATTGAGCTTAAATTAATTAGTCGCTGTCTACAATAAGATATAAGCTTATACAAATAATGATTTTCCAAAAAAGGATTTCGTACGAAAATTTACACACATATGTCTTGTGTAAGTATCTTTGAACCGCTTTTGTATTCAATTTTGTCACACACTCCGACAATACGAATTGTTCATACTTATTTAATCAATACAATGTACATATATTTTATGATTTATTAATTGAATGAAATGATGTTCCAAGTACTTCTTTAAGTACAAAGGCTTTAAAAAGACTTTTAAAATGAAAAAGTTACCAATTACTTTCTGCTCCAACATTTTTTCTGCTGTTCTGCCAGATTTGGAAAAAAAAAATTTGAATACAATGACATAAAAGTGAACCCAATTAGGTCATGAACACTTTAATTTTTTTGCCATTGATAACTAATGACTTTAATAACTGAAGATTATCAAAAAAGCTACACTTGCTAAACTGAAATACCAAAAATTTATTTAGCTTTATGTATAACTTTTAGCAGTAATAAAAATCGCAATCAATTAATAATAAATTCACAATACAGTACTATGGTATGGCTCTGGAAAAATTTAAGGAATTTCATATTAAAAAATAAATGAAAAATTAAAAAAAAATCCGACCGCGTAAAAGTGAACTTAAAAAAGATATAAGATTATGTTAAAAATCATCCAAATAAATATGACAAATATTTGCAGTTGGAGGCATATATGTGTATAGCTGGTTTCGCAGCAGGTAAGGAAACATGAATCTGATGTCTCCGATTGCAAATATTTGTCATATTTATTTGGATAATTTGTAAAGTGATCTTTATCCAGTTTTCTTTCATTTTTAGATGGTCGCATTTTTTAATTTTTGTAATTATTATTTTTTATTAATATCACTTTTTAGTTCTTTTTTAACAATGAACTAACATTGCTTTCTCATCATTAACGATGTCAATGTCGTGTTTTGTTTTAGTGATTGTGATAAATTTCTTTTGTCGATTAGAATTAATAAATTATAAATTCAATTTGGGTAATTCTTGTAAATCATATAAAATGGTTTAGGAAACATAATCTTGTTTTTGTAACACCTATTCAATATATCACTCTATATGGTATGAAATTTTTTTCGCCACTTCCGCCATTTTATATTTTACGGCCGTCATTCTGGTCTTATAACAATTGACTATTGTAAGAAATTTATCATACTTTTATTATAAATTTTGAAAATTTAACTGAGAATGGTTGTTAACTAACTCTAAATGGTCAAATAAAACCTAAATGGTCATTCAAAATAAAAAAAAATAAATATAGAAACCCAAAAATAAGTTTTAAAGACCTATCAATGATACACTACGTAATATAGATCGTCGACTTTCATTTTTTTTCTTTTTTACCATATGGCGCCTGGTTGCCACCATATTCAATTTCGATTACTGACATGCGTCTTTAGTGACACTCACAACATTTAGACAAATCGATATAAAGATAATTAAAATTGTCCTACACGTTTCGTCTCTACAGCGCCACAAAGGAACAAACATGTATATATAGGGTGATAAACACATTACCCTCCTTTGCGTCGCAGAGTTTAAAGGTCAGCCTATAACGGAGAAGTTTCCCAATTGAAGGAGACTTGAGAAGACCCGCAAGTATTTGAAGATCTACTGGAAGAAGCAGAAATATCTACTGGCAAGCTAAGCTAATGTATTAATACGTAATTTCTTAAGATTTCTCGTAAATTAGCTTTGTATTTTGAGTAGTATTTATGTGGAATGAAGTACACTGGAGTGGGAAGAATTCTCAAATAAACTACCACCATTTACTCAAGTGTAGATACATTTTTTTTATATAATTTGTCTCTCCAAACTGTTTACAACCATTTTGATTTTCATACTCATCTTTTAAAACCCTATTATATTGATACCCTACTTGAGGGCCTTGAAAAAAAATTTTTCTAGCCCGCACATTAAAACGCATAAAATACGCTATTTTTATTTAAAAAAAATTTCATGTACCAAGTGACATTCGCGCCATCAAAAAGAATCTAATAACGTACCATTTATCAAAATCGCTTGAACCGTTGACTAGTTAGGAGCGGACATATATACAGGTCAAACACATAATTCTCTTTTTGGGCTTCGCCGCAGTTAGGCAAAAGCTTTATTTAAAAATTAAACAATTAACCTTAAGGTGGCAGGATTTTTCTGGTAATATTGTTAAATTCTTTACATTAAACTAAATTCTTCAAAAATTACATCAATCGATTGGCAGACGAAGGAATGTTTTATTAATGCATGTGACATGATAATACAACATTAATGCCCTATTTAGGTTTCGTCAGCGATTCGACATGAAAAGAAGAGAAAAAAAAACCTAAAATTAGCTCAAAGCACATCGACGATAATACACAAAAACGTATGAAGTCCAACCTCGCCCCGGTCGAATTGTTATTGAAAACGCCCTCGTATTTTCGTAGGGCATTGTCGTGTGCAGACGAGATCCCTTATTCGGTTGTAGCGCGACTGTTTGCGCGGACAAGTTACAAGGATTTTGTTTTCATTGAAAACATCCGCGGCCGCTAGTCCGTCGGCCGCCGTGTGTTGTCCTGCGGTACCCTAATATGTTTACCTTTGGGTCTGTGAAGAATATGGGTTAACGACAATGTCGTTGCACCTGAACGCATGCGCTGCGTGTTACGATTCGACGCTTCGTAGTTGTGACAATATTGATTTAGGTCTTATCTTCTTAAAGAGGAGTGTCTCGATCATATATGTGTATTTTTCCAAAACGTAGATAACAGTCGAAAAATATTTCAATTGATTTCTTAAACAGCTGGTTTTGTTTAGATATTTTGGAAATAAATAAGTTTAATACAAATTTATTTACAATTTTCTTTATCAATTCAAACAGACGCAATAATATTTTTATGTATATAAAGTGTCAGCGTTATATTAAGAAGGAATTTTTTCTCGCGATAATCTTCTTCTGGTTTCGTTTCATAAATAAATGACCAACTTTAGCATTTGCATTAAAATTAAACTATAACGTTTGTAATAGGGAACCCTTAATTTATTTGTAATATTATAGGTAAAATTGGAGTTTCATCTATTTGACACAAATGTATTAAAATCCTTATTCTGTAGATGAATTTATTGATATAGAAATGCTCCATAGAATAATAAAATTTTATAATTTTTACAAAACTCTACAACAATTTTTAATTTTAAAGTTCCCAGGGAATAAGTCGTGGGCAGATGGTAGTATTACTATTAGTTTGTTAAAAAAAATAATATATAGAACAAATTAGTCACATGAAGTGTAAATCGAAAAAAAATATTTACAAAATATAAAATACATTAATTGTCAAGTGATAACTTGATACATATAAATATATGTGTCAAGTTAAAAATAAATTTTAATTTAGAACGTAAATTACGTAATTTTAGCAATGAGAAAATGCAAGTTCATTTATCTTTTAATAGTGCCCTGAACGTGAATTGTTTGTTTACGTGAAATGTTATCACTGTGTAAAATTTTAATTAATACGGAATAGTTGATACATAGGTAATTATAGTACTAAATGTATGTGTAAGCGGGCGGAGTTGCGACAACATATTGTGTGCTTGTAAATATCAACACCATCACTTCAAGGGCCTAATAATCCACCCTTCAGAACTGCTTGCCTATTTATATTTACCAGCTACAAACCTACGCGAGTTAGACGTTAGTTACAAGAGACAGCTCGGCGCCTCCTACCTCTTAGAGGTAACAATTAAAACAATAACTACAGGGAGGAAAGGGGAGGTACTGAGTGAAATGATGACTCTTACGTGAGGGGAAACGGGGTGAACGCCAAAGTGCGGGGAAATTATGTGACGTCACGCGTCGTCCGCCTTGGTTCTGAATATTTCATGCGGCCATCGAAGTCTAAAATAGGGAGTTTTCTTATGTAGGCCGATATCGGCTAATTTGAGTTGAAATTATGAATATCGGTTATTGAGTAGTTTAGAATAATTATGGGTCATCGTCGTTAATTAGGAATCATTAGAATATTACCGTGAAATTAGATGCATATCTTTTGTTCGATGAATTAATTCATGCTACAGCTAAGTACGAATACAATTAATTTTGTCACGAGAATTAGACTAGATAAAATTTGAGCCATACGCCAACTCGGCACGAGGTTTTAGAGCATGGCTACGGATTGCTAAATCTCACCCTTGCGCTTTGCACACCAAACCGGGGCATGTACTTTTAAAACAATGAGGTTACTCGGAGCGCGGGCCGCGGGGCGTGGGGCGGCGATAGTCGCGGGCCCACCGAAGCGGAAGGAAGCCGCACTTGAGCATTTTTCAAACATGGCCGCCTGTCACACGTCACGCGAGAAACAAGACATAACAAGATGGCCGCCGCATCTCTTCCGAGAAGGGGTTCGTTCAGTAGTTCCGGTCGGGTGACACTAATTTGAACCCTAATTGTATTCAATTACGATAGAGACCTGAACGTTGAGCACCGTATCATCGGCGAATTCGTCGTTTAAAATATAGTTGTAAGTGTGGGTTCGGTGAAAACTTACGCTTATGAAAAACGTACCAGGGAAAGTATCGAATAATACGAAATTATTTTGCTGGTATACATTTTTTAATTACATATACGTTTTTCTTGTTTTGATAATGAAAAATACTTGTGGCATAATATAATTTGTAAACACTAATCACGTAGGTATATTTTTTTCACGTTCATAGATTTTAGAATTCCCTAAAAAGTGTTTTATACAAATATTAGCCTGTAAATATTAATTCTAAATATTACAAGTCTTATTTAATGTTAAGTACAAAAGGACTTAAACTTGTCTTCAACTGTCATTTAGTCAAGCTTATGAATAAGCAGACGTGTAATATCGCAACAAAATCAAAACTTTATCTGAAATTTTTACAGACCCATTTTCTACGATTTCGCTTTACGCTGAAAGGCTTACAGAAATATAATAAAGGGTAAAGAGGTGTGAAATTTATGTATCGTTTTGGACGCAATGAAATACGAAAGGAGCTTGAAAATCGGCCGTTCGGAGAAGGTTTTTCGCATCGAAACCGATTTGCACTCGAGCCGGGCCAGTCCTCGAAAGGGTTCCGCATGGAGTGCCCGCGAGGCGGGTTCCGGTGCCGCGGCAAATCAAAGAGCGGCCATACAAAGCAGCAGCCGACGCGCGCGGCGCACTCCAGAGGGTCGCGTCTCAGATGTCGCCAAGAGCCCATTCGCGGCGCCGGCCACTCCCCCTCTCGGCGCACATAGGCCCGCCGCGTTTTAATTACTATGTACGGCCATCGGCGCCGCGCCCGCCATCATGGCGGAGCTTTTCATTTTTAATTTTTTCGATCCCACGCTACCCCGATGATGGGTGCTTAGCGCACGCTCGCGAAAATTGACGCTCTCGTCTCTTAGTTCTTTTTTTTTCATATTCCACTTCGAGAAAGAACTAATTTTCTTCAAATCGTAGAAAAGATTTAAAAACAAAATGTAACACGAAAATCTACGTTGTTTTGTGCCAAGAATAATTTGTTTTATGTCGATCTCATTAAACCTATGTACTACGCTAAATAATCCTAAAAACAACACCAATTATATACATGCAACGAACGTAGTTTGTGAGCAAATTCTCTATGGCTTCACCGAAAAGTAGTTGTGTGGCTTCAGAGATTGACGTATAAAATGGCCGCCGAAACATTCGATTCTACCTACGGGATTAAATGTAGACGTACACAAATAGCGTCCGTTTCGTTTACATAATGCGTTCACGTTACATGCTAGCATAGACAATATAAAAATAATGACACGTATGTATTAAGGCTGTAAAAGTACTCAAAATCATGAATTTAAAACACAGGGAGAGTGCGAGTAGGACTTACACCCCAAGGGTTCCTTACAAATTTAATCATATGTGTATAATATTTCATATTTCAAGATTTACCACGACCTTTGCCTGTTTTCGATTCAGACAACGGAGACGGTTCCGAAACTTTCGAAAGAATTATATTATATATTTTAAAATTATACTATACGAAAAAATTTAATTTTTTTAATATACGATTTTCAGAAAATTGTAAATTTTCTTACCGGAAAATTACGAAATGTCCTCTCATACTCATACATCGTTTAATATAAACGTTCATACTACAGCTTCGTAGCTGTACTTTTTTCATGATCACTAACTAACATTCGTATGTTAGTGATCACGAAAAAGTACATGTGAATTAACAACAAATTAACGAATTTCAGATTTTTCCCTATATTTGCTCTGAGACCTTGCTACTTTTCTAATTTCATGATGTTAAGTAAACGCGAAACACCCTATGGGGTTTGATACATTTGTGAGAATCAAATTCATGGCAATAATGGTCGTGTTTTTTATGACATTACTTAAAACTTTATTTTTTTTTATAGTCTCGAGGGATCGTAGACCTAAAACCTAGAATAATTGTTATTGATTTCAACTTGATATTATGCATTACTAATAAAAAGGGTCTTGACAGACAAGCAGATGGACAGTCGAACAACTAAGTGATGCTATAAGAGTTCCTTTTAAAATTCGGAACCTTAAAAATGGTTTTTCATATACAAAATGTATGTTTTTAGTACATATAAGTTTTTTGTACATAGTACAGCAAACTTCTACATATATTACATCACATGGAACATAAAATTCCTAGTATAAGTCATGCGAGCGTACGTAACGCACACGGTAATCGCGTCCCCAAGACGCGCCCTCGGCCCCGGCCTGCATCCATACTTTATGCCCTAATCGAGACCGCCACTCGGCAACTATATCTACGACCGCCGATTCCGGCAAATTTATTTCATTAAATTTAATTCTAAACTGTAAGGGTCCCGGGAATTCGGCCGAGTTAAAGTTCGCCGGTAGGTACTCGGCCAAATTAATCTTAAGGGAGTTTCGATGTTATCCCGCGCCGGCTCTCGGCCGCGCGGACCGTCCGACGTTATAAATTAACAACCCCTTGCCAGTAATTAAGCGGAGGTGTGCCCCGCGTCGAGTTTAACGGACAAAAATTCAATTAACCCCGAAAATTGTGTTTAACGTAATTTTTTAACGTTCGCACCAACGGCCGCCGCGACCGCGCCGTCCGTCTGCGGGCCGCCGCCGCCCCCGCGCTTCCCGGTGAGCCTCCTCCGATCGGCTTTCGATGCTTATTTTTGCCCTTAAATTTTGAGTACCTCTTTCCTCCCCTCGTGTAGAGCAACCGCGTGATCCATCAGAGTGCGGTTCAAGTAACAGGGTCTAAACATTGAATTTTGTAATCTAAATTCCTACGGGCACACGAATAAGAAGGGATAGTCAAAATCGTAATTCGCAGACATTGCTGTTTCAGATGTATGGATTAAACTTGAGCCGATTTCATGAACAAGCGGAATAATGATGTAAAAACTAAATGTGACGCGGACAAAATTTAAAGCAGCCATTTATAGGTACCTAATTATGAAAAGCTCTATTTAATAAAAATATATTGTACAGAACGACAATAGACATAGGCCGCGCTATCGTTATTCGCATAGTTACAAAACTGCGGTCGGTCTATAACGCATAGAATGCCGTACATCATCAACGATGACCAATATTTTGTAGTCGAGGAGGTGGACAGGGAAGAGCAGTCGTAGTTTAAAAGGCAGTACGGCCACATGCCTGGAGTAGACTCCAATTCTGCCCCTGATGGTTAAGCAGCACTGTATATGCCCCACTTCATACGCGGATTGCAATATCAATTATCACTCCCTTTAAGGGTGAACTTGCATCATGTCCTTCAAAATCATGAGTTTTGTGATAAACTCAACCAGAATATTAAAATGTTCAAAGTCTAACCCGTATAGAGACCCACGTTTGTTATGGGTAGTACAAGATGTGGAATTTCGACAACACGACATAGAGGGCTGTCGTGCAGAAGCACGAGTGTGGCCGACACTGAATAAAATGGGATCATAGTCAGGAAATAGAAGATGAAGGAACTATAATCGATTATTGTACATGCTTTTGAAGCTAAACGAAACAAAGTGAAAAATAATGAAATAAGTTTAATTTTCTTAAATACATTTTTTCGTACTTTTAATTAAAATCAACGAAAGTTGTCGTCGGTTCGATAAGGCTACAGTAAACTTGTCGATCCAAATAATTATTGACTCGGAAGCAAATCTGGATTATTTGGATAATGTCCAAACCACAAGATAAGTCTCATCATCTCTTCCCAAGGACACATCTAGTCCAAGGCTATTGGAAATATGCAGATCAACTTGACAAATCTCACATAGATTTTACACATGTAAAATCAAATATCGATAACATAAAAATTGTGCCAAATATTAATAAGATTTAATACGTGTTTACAATCATACCAATTACATTTACCGAATCGCTAAGATATGTAACCATTACAAACTTAAATGAAATGCGCTAAGGAAATAAATTCACGTTGTTCGCTCTTTGATTTCAGGTAAACCGAGCCGTTTGCTGAAACTGGTAATCCTGTTGTAGAATACTAACAAAGGTCAGAAACTAATGTTCATTGTATTTACTCGTGCGCGAGATGGTGCTGAGGCTTAAGTAAATTCTCTCTCTGTTCACGCCACAACACTGTCTGCGTCTGCCGTGTACACAGAAAACAACGTTCTAGTCTCTCTGGCCACGATAAGTTTTAACTTATTCATTTATAACTCGAACACGTTTAGAGAACAAATCTTGTAACTCAATCAGTCTATTGATTCAGTTCGTTTCCTGTAGTAAATATAAAATAAGCATTTCATTGAAAATCCGTGATTGTAAGTTTTAAATTCTCGGTAATACGCCAATTATCTAATCACGATTATTTTTTTTTTACAATTCAATTCTAATAAACTTTCATCGCATTTTAAAAATTGTTTTCGATAATATGTTTATCCAATTTCTAATGTTGCTAAAAAAAAATATAAACTGAAACATATCCCGTCTCGTAAATTAAATGCTGCTGCAATTCATTTATAATGCTTATTAATTTTTTTTATTTTTTTATTTTTTATACTGATATTGGTGGAATTGCTTTAACATTTGCCTGTTTCCGTAGCGTTTGAAGCGATTCCTGTAGTTAACATGCACTCAAGCGTGCATTCGGGTCTACACCTGCTTTCGCTTAGCGAATGATCTATCAACGAGCAGGCCTTAACAGACCAAACCTTTATTTGTAATACAGACTATAAATATTTAAAGATTAGAATAAAATTTCCTTTATTAAGTGCGGCTAATACTGTAACAGATTTTTTTTCAAATTCTCACGTATTTACGAGAAACGTGGAATATATAATTAATCTTTCGCCTTAATTACGTCCCACTTGTCACTATTTGGAGCGTAAGGGTATTGCAGGACTTCAAATATGGCATTTCATGAGATCAATCAGGTCAGACATAGAGGTCGAAAGAACTGAAATATCAGTTTACTTTGTGCTGCTGCTCGAATCTGCTTTTCCGCTACGAATTCTTATCCAACGAATTGAATATTGATTCGAGACAGTTTACAGATACCGAACATCCGACCAAGTGTTAAAATTTTTATTTAACTTAACCACCAATTAATTAGAATACAATTCCTGTTTACGTTTCGTGCCAGTATAGGATGTACCCTCAAAAAAAGGCCAGACAATGACATCCACCGGTAAGCCAGGAGCATTAAAATCACATACCACCATGCGTATTTCAAGTCCCTGGACGAGGATTCATAGTGGAAGAGTAGATTCGAGGGTCTGCGGTGGGATTCATGTTGCATGTCACTATATATCACTGGCAAGCGTTTATCCAAATGTTATAGGCGGTAGGATGTTTTATCGTCTCTTATAGTCTAGAAACAAATTTTTTCAATCTCGTATCTCAAAAATGGGTCGTATTACCAATATAAGGCTCACATCAACAACGTCGGCTCGACTGATCTGCATGAAATCTTAGCGTCCGCAGACGCCGGACGCCGGACGCCGACCGGCCCGCCGCCGCCGGCCGCGCCCGCGCTAACTTCGTAATTAACGGAGTTAAATAACCATTAAAATTCGTCAAATGAGTCGCCTCTCCATTTGCATACTTCGCCACTTTCCGGGAGGGCGCCGGCGCGCTAATTCGGCCGGGTTAATTTTCTAACGTTCCCCGGACGGCCGTGCGCGCGCGCCCGGCGCCGCACACACGCTTTACCGCACTACGCTACATCGAATTAAATGTTGATTAATTTCGTGCGTTTTAGGGTCGGAGGGCCCGTTCAGGTGCACAGTTTAGTGCCGCTTACTAACTACAAACTGCGACAGAGTAATAACCGCCCGCGATAATGTCTGGCGCACCTGCGCGCCCGCGGCGACCCCGGTCGGCGTGTTGTTTAATTTAAATGTGATATAAATTTCGTGGCGCACGCGCGGATAACTATAGACCGAGTCCAACTTTATGACGTATAAAATTGAGATAATGCTTAAGGAAGATGGGTGAGTGGGTTATGTTCTTGTTTTACATACTAAATATTATAACTTTTAGAGTTATGTGATCATAAAAAAATCAAAATTATCTTGGTTTTTTAAACTGTTTGATCGTATTACTAAGACTTTTATGTCTGTAAAACTCAAAGTAATACACAGTAAATGGCTGAACGGATTTTAATTGTATTTTTAAGAAATCTTCAAATTAAAACAGCGGGTGATCCTGTGAAATTTGGTTGTGATCGGATTTTGGTTTGGTGTTACGCAATTTTTTGTCATATTTTTTCCTACAATTTAATTCACTTTCCTTTGGCAAGTCCGTGTACCTATATATATCTACTAAATCTTCGTCACATGACCGCTGCCATACAACCACCTGAAATCATCTGGCTATAGATAACTAGCGCTACCCCTTCAAAACCGGAGGGGGTCGCTAGTTTCAAATATTAATAAGAATATGTACAATACATAGAACCGTACTTAATCGCGAAATAGAGTCGACCATGACCGATTTCTATAAACTACTTGTTTACTCAGTGTTTGGGTTTTTACAACCACCATCCAAGATCACGTAAAATTTACCAACAGCGTTGGACCCAATTTTTATTTTATTTAGCAGCACTTTAGTTGCAGTTCTACAAAAACGCACTAAACATTATATTCCAAAATTTAATACATCATTTTATACCGAGCTGCCCTTTCTTGGGGTTTACCCGCAATACTAAGTAATTGACTTTGTCCAGACGATTTTAATGTTCCTCTTTAACGACGAACTTAGTATATCACGATCGTAGCTTATTAAAAAGTATCACGACATCATAAAAGTTGCTGCATCTAATGCAGTACCATTAAAACTTTACTGTATTCCGTTTTACAATTTTTCGTTGTACTATCGCCTTCGTAATTAATTAATAACAATCTTTATAACAATGTGATTACTGTTTTTGGTGTTTCGAGCCAACGTGGCAAAAACGAAATCCTTATAGTTTCATCATGTCCGTGCGTCCGTCCGTATGTCACAGGAATTTTGTTAAAAAATTACAAGATGTATATTAATGAAATTTATAGTGTAGATGTCGAATGGCACATATTTTGACAGTTTTTTTTAAATACACTAAGATTTCTAAGCAATTTTTCTGATTACGTGAATAATTTCGGAAAAAATCGAAAGAGAATGCTTAATAAATACTTTCAACGAAAATTACTTTGGACATGGTGGATTATACTGTTTTTAAGTTATTGCCGAAAAACTGCACTTCTCAATAAAAGGATGTTAGTGCTATGAGGATACGCTCTTTTTCTGTTTCACTTTAGTTTACACTACTTTAAGAGTAGTAAACGTCATACATTCTTGTTTTTTTTATATATAGGCGACTAAAATGTTTATAACCATTCTGTGCGTGAAGCACGGAAAAAGTGTAACAACATACTTTTTTCATCTACAGAGCATGTTTTTGTAATAACGGCTTCGGAACCCTATAATGAGCATGGTCCGACACGCTCTTGGCCGGTTTTTAAATTGTACATCACTACTCTTTATTGGTTACATCTTTATGTAGCGTTTATTCGCGACATCTCTTGTTTCAATATTCAAATATTGCTATCCCGAAATTAAGAAAAAAAAAATTGATAAAAAAACCTTAGGTCAATGTGAAACATCTAAAACGACTCTTCTCCTTAACCCTACCGCATTTCTTCTGTATGCCACAACGAATGTAGAAGACAAACGAAAGAGGATGATTCCGGGTACTAAAGAGAATAATAATAATAATAATGAAGCAGAACCGCGGCCCGGCCGAGTAACAAACCGTCAGATTCCGCGCCGCCCTCTTCCACTGTTTCATCGTTGATCAACGTCAAAGCGTAATTGATGTTTGACTAAGTGACGTCACCGGCCCGCCGCCAGTCATTTGAGATGCTTTTAAAAATAATTAATGGCCGAAACTCCACCGATGTACTACGGCGGAGTTGTCATCAAAATGGGTCTTTTGACACTTAAACTTGTTTAGTTTCTAATGGCGCGTTTAAAGGGTTAAAATATTTAATATTCCCGCTATAAAATAAACAACTGAGTCATGCTTAGTGTTAAGATGGACATTTTAACGAAGTTTTCGCCGTTAAATTAAATGTTCGGTTGTCTTGTAGTTACGGTTTACACGCGACAATGCGCGCGGCCTAGTATCTATTATTCAGAGTAAAATATCTGGTTTAATAATATTAATTAAGTATCATTTGAACCAGATCTGAAAATGATTACTGAAAAAGGTATGAATAGTATACCACATTGAACATTGGAATTTTAAAAAACGTTATCTATAGTTGTAATACTTCTTATAGTGCTAGTTTTTATTAACAGAAACATGTTTATGGATGAATTTTGGGGATTCATTCTAAAATCGATATTGACGTCTCTCACAACAATAAGACGAGAACATGAGGTATACCTATTGAGGTTGCTGTCGTATATTGTTGTATTTATGTACTCTATTGCAACATTAATTTGACATTGTGGTGGCCTATATACAGTTATCACTCTAACATTAAATATTTCAAATACAAGCATTCACAATGGCCGTTTGCAGCGCCTGGCTTATTTAAATAATATCTTTTACATGATCCATCTGTCACGGCATCCTTAAGATTGCGACGTATATACGCGATACAATATTGTCTGCTCCCCATACATAGAGATAAATCGCGGTCAATGCGGTTACTACAATTATATTTATATTTTTTTTTTCACAGCTTTAAGGCAATTGACCTAAGTATTTGATATGAATTTCAACTTGACACCTCGAGGGGTTCATGTGGAAAAGGATAATAAGTTTATAATTATTAAAAAAAAATTAATTATGTGGTGTAACTAAAAATTTATAGTTTTCGCAATTTTTCCCTTTATCTGTGCTATAAGACGTTACTTCGTACCAAATTTCAAGATTCTAAGTTCACGGGAAGTACGCTGTAGATTTTGATTCTCTTGCGCGTGTCGAACATTTGCGGCATAAACGGCTGTATCTTTTGATTGCCTTGGCTTAGAAGTTTGATTTTTTTCTACAACTTCAAGAGAGAGTAGACCTGAGTATTTGATATGAATTTCAGCTTGATACCTCCACGCATTCCGGAAAAAAAAGAACGGCCCGACGGACGGACAATAAAGAGATCCTAAAAGTGTTTTGTTTTATCCTTTTAAGGTACGGAACCTTAAAAATAAAAGAATAAGCAGAAAACATAAAAAGGCTTGTTTATAGAAAAATTAGATATCAAGTACTTTATCCTATCATGCTAACGTCTTTACGAAACTGAATCAAAGTTGAGCAAGCTAACTTTTTTATACTATTTTTGTAATTGTCGTGACCGAGAATGTTTTCAAATATTCCCTGTCATTCTGAAAACATTTTGGAAGATAAGACAAACTAGGAAACTAGACACAGGTGATTCAGAAAAAATAATTAAGATATATGCCTACCGCGAGAAACACACGAAGCCGTAAAATCGAAGACGATCGAGTTTCGCTTGAAGATTAAATTTATAAACGAAAAATCAAAACGAACACGTATCATTGCGACCTATCTCATTAACCCTCCAGGGATAGATTTAAAACAAATTTAGAAATACATCCCACATATCAAGAAGTAAACATAGCCAATCCACCGGCTAACTTAAATGAAACGAAGCGACACGGGCGAGGAAAATAATAATAATAAAAAATAATAATAAAAAATACAATCCGAAAGTCTCCGATTATGTTTTTTTAAAAGAACTCAATTTCGCATTTGTGACAGAAACTTTTCTCATTCCCCGTTATCTGGATGACATTTCCGCCGTTATCGCGCAGCGCCTTTGATAAACTCGCCGCTCGCGAAATATTCTGTAACGAATTTTCCCATCCGGCCCTCGGACCGCGTTATCGGCGCGAGGCGCGACGGCGGCGCCCTCTTTGGGACACGCTCGCTTTTAGACGATCGTGTCCTGTGTCTAGTCAATGATCCTTATCTCTTGCGCGTTTTGCGAATCTCGTTGTTTCGATGTGTATGATACGATAACGATGGTATTACCGGTGACGTCACTGTTTACTGTTATTTCATCGGAAAATTGAAAATCAGAGAGTATGTTGAAAATTGTGCGTGATTGTGAATCCCGAAGGATGTGAATACAATGTCGATAAGAGATTTAAAATTTTTTTTTACAATCGCCGTCCGCGTGGTGCCTTGTTCGTTTCTATTTAGACAAAATTGAAGTATCAACTTCTATCGAATTAGGAGATGAAAGATTTTGATTACTAAACACTTTTTTTATATTTCACTTATTTAAATTCTATGGAGATGTTGGCAGTTAATTACTTACATATAAAAAAAGGAACTATAATATGATTCCTTTTTTAATTAAAAAATATAATTCTCACCAAAATAATAAGAGTTTTATTTGGATCGTGTAAGATTTCAAGTGGTTTGAAAATAAAATGAATTTTCCAGAATTTATTGTCAAGTGTCAATTCGCCCGGTATGTCATTACGTTTTTTCTCATGATACAAAGAAGAACATAATTTAGAACTGTTGCAAAAATATTCGCAGTTACAGGCAATTTGATTTTTTGTTGGAAGAAAAAAGAAGTTAAGTCGCAAGCGCAGACCCTTCCGTCATCTCGGCGAGGAAAAGCTCGTAAACAGATTTACCGCGTACACTATTTACCTTTTAGCCCGCCTCATTTCAATATTGCCCTCAAACAGCTGTTGGCTCCTCGCGGCGAGCAAACAAGGGAATCGCCGAGAGTTCTGAAGGACCGCTTTCAATTTTGTTATAAGCCGAAGGAGTTCCCCGGCGAGCGGGCAATGGTTCCTCGCGTTCCTTAACCGCGGTACTCACATCGCGAGCGACTCAACCACGCCACCTTTAGGTTATGTCAGATTTTAATCGCTGCTGACGCATATCCTTCCGCATTTGCTTTTTTGTTTCAGATTCAAGTATTTGGTTCATAGGCTTTACACGTTGGCCCAACGTCGATCAGGGCTGTTGATGACCTTTTTCACCAATACTATGACAACGTATAGGTCTGACAGTTTGACATACCTTACGAAGCGAAGAATGAGTCATTTAATTTACTTTAAAAACTTGTTGGTTAATTACTCCGTGTTCAGAATGGAACCCGGCGACACTCTAAACCGCCTACACTGTTCGATAGTAGATGTCAATGGTTAGCTTTCGTTGAATAACGTGTTCAATGAATATTGACTATCATTCTAATACGGTGAAATATCAAATATTATTTCAAAAAATAATTTGAATGCTACTGTAATGAAATGTTTGTTTGAAATCGGTTTAGACTGACACATGCGACCTGAGATTAAGTGTTGAAATTATACTTTGCACATTTCTGATTGCGACTAAATCATCAATAAAACTATGACATATGTAAAAAATGTTTAGTTGTATGGTTTTTTTTTTTGCATCACTAAATGTCGTTTATTTTCATTAGATAATTAGAAATTGTAAAAACTTTCAATAAACACCTCTATATAGATCATGGGATATTTAGTTTTGTTTAGTGGTAATTTTTTACGTGAACGACAGTCGTAACATGTCCGTTTGTGAGAGTGTAAAAATTGCGCTATCGGCCGCGAGCAGAGTAAATAACGAGTTGAAAAATGACAGTAATAACTATCGAGATAATGAGTAGGGTGGAAACGCCCCGAGGGAGAAGCGGGCAGGCCAACTGTTGTACCGAATTTGATGCCCGGCGCACTGCAAAATGCATCGTACCCTATTTCAAAGTGATTTATATAGGCGCAATTCGTTTGCCTTTGCCAATAAGCTTCGATATTAAAGTGAAATCTTGAGGCAATGTGTTCCGACGGGGAGGGTATTTTTCTTGCCGCATAAAATTTCCAAGATGTCGTTATGATTTGCCTTTAACTTTTCATTTTACAGGTCTTTTTTGCCAAAAATGTTAGAAATCATGGCGAATATAACACTGAAATTGCAATTATTTTTTTTATAACGTCATAAACCCGATTATATATATATGTGTGATTAAGTTTTAAATAAAAAATAGGTCATGTAAAATGCCAAACTTGGTTTTATGCAGTTTATCATAGGTCAATGAGTTTATCTAAAAAAATTTCAGGAGATGAAACTAATAATGACATTTATGAATTATTACTTAATACTAGTTACATAATGTTACAGTCAAGATAATTATTGGCCACTTTTTTTAATTACTAATTTTATATTTTATACACTTTATTTTTTCTTTGCTGAATTGCATAGAAGTTCTCAGTTTGTATTCTATGCTAATAGAGTAGAAGGATATAGCACACCGGACAGAAACCAGTTCCAAAATAGAATGCTTGCAACAAACGTATTGGTCGGCATCCGAGTCTGTGAACAGAGAATTTTCGCACCTATTGATCAATAAGTTGACGATTATACCATCAACAGCGGGTCAAGAAACGTATTTACTGTCCTCTTTAGACGTCTTTTGTTATACTTATGACGTCGACCGTAAGCGATGGGTTCGTCTCGTTCTCATTTTGTAAAGTGTTCAGAACTGTTAATTCATAAAACTTGGATTTTACAAAGCTACGTATTCACCAGGCTTTTCAGGAAAATAATGCTTCATCCGACGCATACACGGGGAACGCCTAAAATTGTGTAACGCAAAAAAGTCCTGCTTCGACGGGGGCGCTATCGGCACGAAGTCATTTCGTCACGTAGCCTCCTGTCCCTCCGAGGTGCCCTTTTAAACTGATACACGAGGAAAAACGAGCGGGAATTTTTCAAAGAGCACAAAACACTATAAGAGACTGCCCGCTTATATCTCAGATTGCGAAGAGTCGCTCTCTCGTACTCTCCATTCTATTTTTCTTTTTTTTAGGGAACATCCCTAACTATTTTTCATATATGTGTTATTCTGAATATTGTGCTATGTAATAGAATATTTCAATTGGTGAGGCTCTAATTCGTAACAGCGTAATAAAAAATGTATTATGGCAAATAAACAAGAATGTGTTTAAACGATACGTCATTTGTTTTTGTTTTTTTTTTTTTGTGATTATTTTTGTTCTTCTCATTTACTTATTATTTAAGCTTAAAAGTTATTAACTTATCGTTGAAAGCGTTAGGGTTTTTATGTATTTTGATAAAAAACTATAATAAATCGTAAGCTAATACAAGAATGGAAATTAATATAAAATATGATAATTAATTATTTCATTTGTGTGTAATACCTATATTACACATAATTTAATAATTATTAATATGCATATTTTGATCCGTTTTTTTAGTTCGTAATTAATGCTTGCCCAAGATTTTATTTTATCTTTTTCATACTCAAGTCTTTAGGTGGAACTTTTTAAATTGAAAAAAAAACATCGTTTTCTACCATTTATTATCGCTACTGATAAGTACTCAAATAGAATTACTTCAATGTTTTTCAATGCTATGAATATCGTTCAAAACCGAATTCTATAGAGTGACACTCCGAACATCACTATTCAAGTACCCCTATGGTATAAAGGGAGCGAATTTATTTGCCAGCGGCATATGTTTACCGGCACACCGTAATATTCGCTTAGACGGCAACGGCATAAAAGTTTCTCTATCTGCACACAACGGTAATGACGTAATATACGCGCGACGCTGTAACGACATCTTTTGATGACGCTACACGGCCGTCATTACAGAAGTCACCATGGATACGGGCCGCGCGAGAAATGAGATATTAGGGTAATGACGTGCTCACGTTTTGACGGGCGCGCGACAGGGGCGGACGATAAAAATCTCGGGCGACACCTGAGCGTAATGGAAACGCACAATGAGAGGTATTCAATGAGCACGTCGCCGTTACAGGTGGAGACGATCGCGCGAACGCCGACGGCGTCGTCCGATAGGAGTCGGAAGGAGGGCTTAATTTCGACGATATCTCTTTTTGCGCAGCACTTTCGAATCGCGGAGAAGGTGTGAAAAATAAGGAAAATGTGTGTCGATGGGACCCTGTTTTCGGAACACTCCATAATGGACGTTGTTTTCTCTCAAACAAGATATAACTAATTTTTATGTTAAACGATATCGTTTTTATAACATTTAAAGGGCGTGTTGTTGATAGTATAATTTACATGTATATTAAACATTTTTTATTAGATACAACAAAATGAAATTTAGTAAATATTTCTATTTGTCAATCGACATCACTTCGGAAACTTTTTGATCGATAGCGATGTACTTCTTTTGGCGAATAAATGAAACTTTTAATCAGTTCGTTTAAATATTCATTGAAAAAATAAAGAATGACATTCAAATAAGAAAATAAAGCGACGGTTTCAATGAGTAATTTTTCTTCAAACAAGAAAATTATTTTGTAGAAACTCCTAGACAGTGAGCTCAATTTTATGAGTTGTATTTTGCTTCGTTGATTTCATTGTGGGGTGGATACGACACTGCTGATAAGAAAAAACCGACCAAGACGGAATTGGACTCACGCAATTCCAATTACGTACCAATATTTATTTCATGAAAATTACCTTGATTTTTTAATTTTTCGTTGAGAAATTGAAAATTTTAAAAGAATCCAGACAGGTAGTGTTTACACTCCGATTTTGAAAAAACTTATTTTCAGCAGGTATCGATATTTTGACTGTTTTGACAATTTTTATAATGATGTACGTATATATGTATGTATATGGAAATTGAATTAGCGTAATATCAAAAATAAAACTTTGAAATTAAATTTTTGCCTATTTTAGATGCCAGTCAGTAGTTGATCGATTTTAGAAAACAATCCGCTCCAAAACATTAGGTCGAATTCCGTAATCACCATCAAAATTGGTTAATTTGATCTATTTATATCGTAGAAGCAATATTTTCAAAATACACTTTTTTATGAAGTTATAGTATTGTAGAAAAAAACTTGCAGTTTGCAAGAATCTGTGACACAATATCCACTAACATTAAGAGAAAAAACCACACATTCAATTTTCATTTTATAAAATTTTGTTTTCAGTAAACCAACTGTAATTTTAAATCAAAATATTTGCATTTAAGTAGTTAATTAAAAATGTATGTGGACATCATCAGTGTTTAAAAATAATACGTCGCAAATTTCAATTTTCTACATTAAATAATTTGTAACGTAGATACGTTCACACGTCACCTCTGCGACAGACTTACAGACGGACAGACAGTAAAACCGATATTATAAAAGTTCTGTTTTTCCTTTTAAGGTAAAAAATACTAAAATAAAAGGAATCGAAAAAAAAGCAGTGAAACACTTTCGTTGCTTATAAAAGGAACGTATTACAAAATATGCGTATTTTTATCCGAGTTTTATACACAAGTATGTACACTGTTACACATTAAAAAATTCTAATACCAAAGACAACTTTAACAATAACGTATCCCGGGAATATTAATGCCGTTAAACAACATAACTAGATTTCATGTCTGCGACGGGATAAACGAGTTTCCGAAATATAATTGCCAGGGGGCGCGGCAGGGGCGCGTCTCAATTTAGATTTATAATAAAACATTCATAAAGAGACGGCTCTTAAGGACGACAAAAGCGAGCCGCGCGCGCCGGCCGGCCGGCGCGTTGGATTGAAGGAGGAGAAGGAAGCGTTTTCGTGGAAAGGAGAAAACTTCGCAGGCTTCACTTTGGAATAATTCAATTTTCGCTCGTTTCACACTAGCTTTCGCTGATGACTCTGCACGCGATCTGGCAAACCGGCGCGTATTTCTCAAAAAAAAAAACTGCAGGTTTTTTTTCAAATAGACTGCCAGATGGTATAATTTTATTAGGTATACAATTACGTGAGGAAAGATAAAACGGGAAAAAAAATACGTAAAAGAAAAACGATTTGAAAGACTTGCCAACACTGCTATAATTCGTAACCACTGCCCTCCTTGCTTGTTATAAACATTTTACGGTGTATAACTATTACCACGTGCATAAATTTTATAATATTAAAATCACATACGTGCTTGTTGCAGCAAGCCCATATTTTTTTTGCACAGAGAACGCAAAATGGACAGTCGATGTACAGTTTACCCATCCATAATATACCATATTTTGACGTGACAACGTCTTAAATTAGGTTGCGGCTGGGAGTCACTTATGAAAAAGTGTAACGCTCGGTAACGTAACGATGAGTCACCGAACGAGAGAGAGGCCCGCCGAATGCCTTGCGTCTCTCTCCCACTCAACTATGATCGGTCTGCCGCGCGCAGCTAGAGAATTAGTGCATAGCTTGCAAATGTATTGCAAGTTATTGTATGTATATTTGTATATAAATACGTATGTATGTGTAAAGGTAAAAATAAAATTTTGTTAATATGAAATTCAGTGCGAGATTCTTTGTATAAATTAATGTTTTAAATATAATTCTTTGTATAAATAAATGTTTTAAATTGTTACTATTATTTCATCCTTCTTCCTACTATACGAATGAATATTCACATTAAAATGATTTTACCATTCAAAGTCGTTGTCACGTAAAACTTTCGCCCGTATACCGACTTTACAGGCAACCAAATTTTTAACATAATAAATATTCAATGATAACAACCTAGACGTTTAAATAGTTTCGAATATTGCACGCATTTGCTGCAATGCAATGTTTTGCACAGTCACCTGCTAACAATAGTTGGAGCCATTTTTAATACATAAGCCTTACCTTTTAGATCGTTTGCTATTGATGGAACGACGCGTCCAATTCTTCAATCAAAATCATGTATTTATACACTCAATAATATTTAAACACTTTGAGAGTATAAAAATGAGTACACGTCATATTTCAACAATTTCGAATTAAAAGTTTCTAGAAACCTGAATTTCAATGCACATGAAATAAAAAACTAGGCACTAGTCATATGCGTAGGATTTCTTTTCGTCTCGTTTGAGGAGTGACGCTCTGATCGCTGTACTTTGCAAACGTCATCCAATACCCCGCCTTCCTTGTTACTGCAGCCTCCCGGTTATCCCGGCCCACTCTTGTTAACACGCATCAGCGTGATTGATTGAGATCGAGAATACTAACATCTGTTGATGAAACGCGTAAGAGTCTTCGCGCACGGCCTTTAGCGTAATCGTATCGTATTCGAAGCGTATGCCGCACGCCGTAAAGAGCATTACGAGCGCATACATTTCTGGGCGCACAAGGCGCGGCGTCGTTACAGAAACGTAAAAGCTTTTTTCGTAAATACGAGAGCCGTGCTCGAGTCGCGTACCTTCTGGCGTTGAGTAGTCGTAAAAAATTAAAATGTTCGACAGAACTATCTGTAGAATTTGCACAAGGGATAGGAAACATTTCTGTGTTTGTACGGCACAGGAGTGCATAAATATTCACGAGAATATGGAATAGAAAAACCTAAGAAAAATGAAAGGGCCTAATAACTTATTTTTTATCACGTAAGTTTAATAGATTGCGAGATAAGAGAACGCTTTCATTGTTAAGCATTAATAAGTAAACACTTCTACTTCGACGAAAGCTATGTTACAGAATGCTTTTATTCGAGTACAAGGAAAAAATGAAAGTCACGATACCAAATGAAGTTGAAGAGCACACGACGATGCGTGTGTGAAGACCCGTCGCCTCTTGCCCGTTTGGTAGAGTTGCAGTAGAATTTTCAACATTGACGATCTGGTCACGCTATTGGAACCGATTCATAAACCATATAGTAACTGGGCGCCATAACTTTCTTTGCAAAACGTAGTTTGACATACTTCTTATAGCGCCAGTATAAAGTGACGTCACTATTTCCTAGTACACACTCTCTCTCTCTCTCTCTAACTAGCGATTTAAATACACATACTCTCTTTTAGACGAAAAGGTTTAAATGCATAAATGCAAAAAGTACAAAGAACTAGCATATTTTTAAATTTGATAGTCGTCTCACCAGAAGAGCGAAATCGCTGGTCCTTCTCAGACGTCTGCCGACAACCTAGTTTGTTGAATATACACTTCCGCGTGCAATGTACAAAGTACAACACGCAAAATTTAAACAAGAAAAGAATAACTTCTTAAAGAAAGAACTATAATACAACAAATCACTTGCTGATCACGTGTTATGCAGTTCTAAGGGAGTCCTCAGTAAGTCCGCCTCCCCCGCCGCCGCGCCTTACTCCCCAACCCGCTCCGCCCTTTATTACTCGATCGTCTCATTTCATCGCAAACATGCCCCGGCCGCCTCGACTTTAAAATTTTCACGCGACGTGAAGTCTCATCTCGCATCATCCGTGTTGGGATAAAATATGTGGCATTACATTCGGATTAGATCCGCTCGCTTGCGTTTCCTCGTCCGTAAATTCGTTTTATCTTCTTCTTCCTTTTTTTTTTTTTTTGCGTCACCTTGTTTCCCTTATTTGAAATATCCGGGAATTAATTCACTGCCGTAAAATTTTTCTACATCATTTTAATCTTTTCATCGCAATCGATAAGTACGGGATGCTGTTTTGACGTGACAACGTCTTAAATTAGGTTGCGGCTGGGAGTCACTTATGAAAAAAGTGTAACGCTCGGTAACGTAACGATGAGTCACCGAACGAGAGAGAGGCCCGCCGAATGCGTCTCTCTCCCACTCAACTATGATCGGTCTGCGCGCGCAGCACTAGAGAATTAGTGCATAGCTTGCAAATGTATTGCAAGTTATTGTATGTATATTTGTATATAAATACGTATGTATGTGTAAAGGTAAAAATAAAATTTTGTTAATATGAAATTCAGTGCGAGATTCTTTGTATAAATTAATGTTTTAAATATAATTCTTTGTATAAATAAATGTTTTAAATTGTTACTATTATTTCATCCTTCTTCCTACTATACGAATGAATATTCACATTAAAATGATTTTACCATTCAAAGTCGTTGTCACGTAAAACTTTCGCCCGTATACCGACTTTACAGGCAACCAAATTTTTTTGTTTATCATAATAATCGTTATGACGAATATCTAACAAATTTCGTGTATGAGATTATAATATTTTAAGGATTTAGCGGAAAAAAAAGGCAAACGAATAAGAAAAAAAATGTACAATGTATTTTTGTGTGAGATTGGTATAATAGATGTTATTAAAATTTAATTTTTCCTTTTTTTCATACCTAAATAGCCAGGAGATGATCATTTTGTTTTTCTTAATCATCGTACCTAATTTTTATTAGCACTCCAAAAAAAAAGAATTTGTAAAACTAATTATTTTCTTACATATTTTGTTGTATAGATGTTTAAAAAAATACTTACATAAATAAGTACTATTGAAAGCGACTAAATGTATCATATGTATTTTAATAAGCATGTTGTTATTTTATAATAATGATAAATTGAAATTAAAAATTGAATCATTATTCAAGAAAGAGGCAAAACGTTCAATTACTTTGTACGTTAAAAAGAACCTCCTAGAATAAATTATTAAGCGGAATGTCTGTACAGCCTTTTAATTGTGGTATATAAGTTTTAAAATAAGCGTTAATTTCATATAAAATTTGTATGTAACAAATTTAATTACAGCAAAGGTAATCAAAATAAGTTGTGAGTGAGTCTGCTGAAACAATATCTTATTAGAAAGGGGAGTGAATTGAATTGTTCAAGTATGAGATTTTTAATAATCTCCAACGAAACTTTGTATTATCTGATATCGCCTAAGTCTGAACTCTTGAACAGCCTTGACTTTCAAACTTCGTGATAGTTAATTTAATTATGAAATAGCTAAGTCACTAATGGAAACTCCCGAAATTTTAACCCTAACGAACAATGTGATGAACCAATTCTTTACAGTAATTATCTGAAAATGTTCTAAAATAATATATAATGTCCACATTGCAAAATAAAATCACTTAGATATAATTCAATGTTAAAATGTATTCAATCAAGAAACTATTAATAGTGAATTGCAAGAATAAAGCAATTATTTTATCTTAATCATTAAACAGGCATCGAAATCTGAGAAAATCTTAAGGACTAAGTTCAAAATTAACCCGGTACTTCATGAACTCGGTTAGATGGGTTCGTAACGCCATCGATGAACCGTTAAATATCGTTCGCGGCGGTTTCCAAGGGGCACGAAAGTGTACCCATTCGTCCGCGCGCGCCCCCTGCCGACGTCGTCTGCCGTCAGAGCGACGTATCAAATGTCATTGCAAATTAATCAAAGCGATATCACGAATGGCCCCCCGTGCCCGTGATGCGAAACAATGAGGCAATCTTTGTCGTCTAATATTGCGGTAGTCGACTTTGATACGACGTATTATTTATGTATACGTATGCTTTGCGTGTGTTCACTCCACATTTTATAGAACGATAGTATGATGTAGTATGGAAGCGAATGCGCATAGAGCGGCTGTGTGTTAAGAGTGTCAATTCACGATTCTTCTAACAATTCAATTTGAACTGGATTTGTACTTTATTTTTTATCAGTCCTTCAATCATTAACGCGGTTTAAGGTTGAGCATCAACATCGAGACACGGATTTGATAATAATGTTAAGAATCGTGTTTTTTGTTTTTCTATATTTTATTCGTTTTTTTTATATGTCCAACAAACAAATATCTCATATTCAATACCAATTTTTTTTTGTATTGTTACAGTCATAAAGTACCGTTTTTAAGTTTCCGAAACGTATCAGGCTTTGTTTTCTCCGAATCTACTGGTTGAATAAGGTTGTGAATTCGTTTATATATTGTGTTAAGTGAGCCAGTCACAAAAATATTGGGTAAATAAATGAATTCTGATTTTAATCATAACTTTCCGATGTCCATATGTAATACGTAATGTATATGTATGTAACATATCAAACAAACAGATATACAAACATGTATTTTTTTTATAATCTTAAGATGTATAGTCAAAACGTATTAAAACATACATACGAAAATTTCCCCTCCTCTTCTACTAATTAATAATTTGAAATAAATTCAAAACATAAGGTCTCTCTCATAGAAAACCTAAGAATTCCCTACGGAAAACGGAAAATATTAGTTAAAAGAAAATGTGCGTATTATTTATTGCCTAATTTCATCGAGGACTGTGGGATCATTACAGAATCTCTTTCAGTCGATTCCAACTCGCACTTGACCCGTTTTTTTTTTTAATACATGGTATAAAGTTGTACGTGTGCTTCCGCATGTATAATTTAAGCAAGCACTTCATCCACAATATACTAAATCGATTTTAACATACGCATTTGCGAATAAAATTTAACATTTTAGCAGTTCTTGTATCAAGTTTTCACTTTATTATTTCATGTGGTTCTTATGATTTGGTCGATTATTTTAATACTGTATGAAAATAATTTGTTGATTTTATTCTCGTACGAAAAGTCTTTTTTTTTATTAAAATCACCGTTTTACGATCTGTAAAATAAAATTTCACTACTTTTGATTGCGAACTAAATTGTTTGAAATAGAATTAGTTAAGAGTTCTAACAAATTGAGTCAACGGTTTAAGGGAACGGATTATGATTTAATTTAAACAATGATAAAGTAATAAATGACTAATAAATAACTTGAATAAAATTTTATTTTATTTTTATATGTACATAATGATATAGACCCGTTTTTAATAGGAATATATTCAAACATATCACATACAATACATTGAATTTCCTTATTACACACCTAGACTTAAAATCGTTTGTCTTACATTGTCACTAGAGCTATTTTATATTTACAATATTTAATCAACATGATGAAATATTATATAACTGATCCCAAGAGGCAATATTAAAAATTCATAAATATGAAATCCTAAGTACGTTTTTTCGACATACAACCCGTATAAACAAAACTCATACATGTAACATTGGGAGGTGATTCTCAGATTGTGTGACTTAATGTCTCATGTGACAATGAAAACAATACACATAAATACTTAAAGAAAACGGTAATCTATAATGTCAGATACCTCGTACATTATATCATATTACGCACCTACCGTACGATAACTGAGTATCGTATCAGACATCTGATAACACGGATTACTGTTGTCGTTAGATATTTTTCGCCGATGTATTACGAGACAATGAATCGCGTGATCCGAGAATCAGCTCCCAGGGATGTTCGCCGAGCTCACACAAGCAACGATATAGCCCGGACCGCCCGGGGCGCGGCGGCGCGTCAGACGTCTCAGAGCCGTCATTCGGCGACGTGCCCCCTTGTATTAATATAATCGCGGAAAAGCTTTATTTTATACTACACTCCTCCCCTACTCTGCCTTATCCCGCCCGGACAGCAGATGTATGGCGGCTATAAGTCAGCCAAATTAATCCCTATCACTTGACAATAAAATGGAAGTAACATCTCAAGAAGTTAATAGAAATTTATTATAGCGTCGTCGGGGGACGCCGCCCGCGAAATGAATAAATATAGTACACGGGGAAATGCGTTTCGATGCTTTGTTATGGTGTCATTTGCATTCAGAATTAATAAATATGAAATGAGGTTATTATTGTTTACTCGATGGGGACGTTTAATTAGGTTGCATAATTTAAAAACATTATTAAGTGTGTTCTCGATGAAATGTCATTAGAGCCGAAACACTGATGTTCGGACAGATATTTACAAGATTTTGAACTTTATTATATTTGATCACTTTAAATCGTGACGGAGTATTAAATCGATTTTTGAACCATTCATATTTTTCACAATAAACTGGTCAAATATTTGAGTGCATGTTAATAAGAGTTATTTAAGGTATTTTGGTATAGTATGCGTACCCTTTTAATTGTTTATAATTTTGAATAAATTCAATTCGGTGTTTTCAAACGAGTGTCATAATGAATTTTGTCATGATTGTTTCGTCATGTTCATGATGTCATGCTCTTTTGTAAATCCTGTCATATATTAATTAGTTAGTTGGTATATTTGATTTTTAATGCTATGAATACATCGCCTCTTAATGGAATGAACTCGTATTCTTTTCAACCAATTTGCGTCTCAACTTTATACTAAATATTTCAACACGCGCACTACGTGGTTTCATATTTTCATATTAAAAGAAATCATTTGAATCCCAACTTTTAGATTTCTGTACTTGTTCTGTTAGATCTCTGAAAAAATTAAATCTTCTTTATGATTCCTTTTTTGCCCGTTTGTTCGTATTTTGAGGCACTTTTTCTCACAAACGACTCGATGTATTGACTTGAAATTAGTATCTCTAGCCTCATACTGCTGTAAAGGAATAAGTTTTCTATTTCGAGGTAATAAACCATTGGCCATTCGAGGTGTATTTTAACTTGAAACTTGAAGTTCGTATTAAAATTTGAAGACGGTAACTGCTCCTCGAAACATGTAGAGTGCTTGCCTATGGCTTGCAATTTTGAAATTTGACACGAAGATAGGTTTCTTAGTATAAAGGAAGCAATGAATGCGAAAAACATTAATTTCAAGTCCGATGTGGAATTACTATGGGATCAACTTATATTTGCGGTTAATTGCATACAGTGAACATCCGCAATTAAAAAGTTTTTATATTGCAAGTAACCATTGATTTATGAGTCTAGTTTGCACTGAACTTACAATTGTTTTATAATAAAACATTAAGACGAATCGAGGTAACTATGTAATTTTCTATCACGCAACATTTTTTATTTTATTTCTGCCTCTGTCACTGTTTCGTAAACGAATAGCATTTCCCGTCGTCTATCCGATATTAAAACCGACCGTGTATGAAGTTTGACTTCAATCCAATGAAAATCTCATCAGAAAACCCGGCGGAACTATACAATTTTCCGCTGCGTCGCGCTCTCATTGGCCGCTACACCTCCGCCGCAGGATTTCACACAAATTGAAAATCAATTTGAGAAGGGGAATCGCGGAGTGCAGTCGGAAACGGACCCGTTAGAGGTGGAACAAGAGGGGCGCGGGGCGAGGGGCGAGGGCCCGAACGGGGGAATACATCACCTCGAAGCGACCGGCGCGAGGAGATCATATCGCGCAGGAAATTCGGAACGCGACCGCCGCGGGCGACTACATTTTTAAGGAAACGAACCTCCTTTCACTTTCCACATATGGACCGCTGATTCATGGGCTTTATCTGCCGTGAAATGTGCCCGAGGATTGAAATCCACCGCCGAGGCGCGACACCGCGATCGCGCCGTATTGGTGGCTTCCGCGGGCGCCGCGCCCTCGCGTGTTAATAACGTCTTCCTATTAAAAATGATGCGGTTTTTATTTGCGTAGAAATAAAAAAGAATGTAGTGGGCCCGTGCTGCCACAAATTTGACTGTAGCATGAAAACGACCGATGACGTACCACACTCTCACATAATACAGATGTGAAGTACCAGCTTCCGCTGTCGCGTTTCGTCCAGCGTGTAGGAATTGCAGTGATCCAACTTTATCAGTCCGCCTCCTTCAGATATCCCACTTCTTCGCAAGAGGTCGGCAACACGCTGATGATTTTTCAGGTGGCTCGCATGCTCGTTTGCCCCTTGAAAGTGTTATAAAAAATACATACAGACTAACATAGAATCTCCTCTTTTTTGAAGTCGGTAAAAAAAATTAAATGGTAACGTAACGAACAAGAGGTGTTGAATTTAGTTTTTATTGCTGTAAACGAAATTCGTGTATGATTTTGTTGAATTGCTTTATCAGTAGTTTATATATGATCTAGTCATTACTATGCCTTTTATTTTATGTCTATATGTAGTTTTGTATCTTTTTAATGGGAATGGATACTATGCTTAATTTATATAATCTGCATAACATTTTGTCCCCAATTTGAATGCATCGATAACATATTCATATTTATGAATTTTGTGATGGTGCGAGAATATACAAACATATTTTTCATGTAATACTTTGGAAACTCAAGAAAAAATAGACTTTCAAGGTTACGTGACTTTTATAAAGTTTTGGTTACATTTGGGGTTACGTTTGTATTTTATACTTCTATAATCCATAAATAATGCTTCACTGCTGGCCACGAATCCTTCTATCGTGTAGGAAGATAGTATTAGCATTTTAGGGTGTAGACCCTACACTAAACATAATGCGTGTTGAGAATTTCATACGTCATTGAGGATTCTCGACACATAGCTTTCATGACCGTATTATCTTTCATTATTGAAACAAGTAATACTTCATATTTCAACTGCACGTAATTTATAAAGACAAAATAGTCGTTTAGGATCATCAAATTTCAGGTTTGCTGTCTTTATTTTTAAACACTGAAACTTCTGAAAATAGCTATTTCTGAAATGCGTGCTGTGTTATGAAATGCATTAATCATGCTGATACGTTAATCTGAACTCGGGAAAATATTTTCTGTAATACGTCACTATTTTATATAAATTACAGTGATGTCAACTAGTTGAAAAATCCATTTGACATATCATTTAATTTATATAGATATTATTATTATTTTTTATAGTGATTATCAGAGTTTGTGTTTATTAAATTGAAGTAAGTTAAATTACTAATATGTGTTTGATAAAAACATTTAATTCATATTCGACGAATACAACTTATTTATAATGTCACATATTAGAACTTGTTCAGGATAAAGTATGCTATGCTCATTGCCTTTTATGAAAATAATTGCTGTCTTCTTTAAAACTCATCACTTTTTTAATTGACATATACACTTTTTAACAGATTCTAGAGCATAACTTACAAAGATATTCAATATATATACAAGGGATAGTTCATGTAAATTAATGGTGATAGTCATTAGTAGCTCCATCTAGCAGAATAGTACTTAATTAATGTCTAACCTCATTGGTACAACGAACAAGATAACAAACGAGACAGGAACTTCTGGCCAATTCGCAAAAACTTTTTTGGCAGATCTATTTGTACCGACTGTTCACTTTATAACTAGTAACAATTCGCTATATAATAAATATTTTTCTGTCTGTTATGGATATTAATACGACACTATGTCGTCAATAGCAAAGAAAGACCACGTGAAATGCGGACCGTTCTCAATGGCGTGTACAGTACAACGCACAAAACTCTGCCGCTCTGAATTACCTACGAATGATGTAATGCGCAGGTTTAACGCCCCCTACCCTTCCTTTTTCCCTCTCACGTGCCAATTTTACGCCATTGCGACGCTATCGTGACTAACTTCACAGCGACAGTGTTTCCTGCGTTGTACTATAATGTACAGTATGCAATGAACAACGTTCGATTCTCAGCGTAAAAATCGGGACAGTCTCGCGGACGCCGTCGAGGAGGCGAGGAGCTCGCTATTATTATTATCGCATTCGAAAACCCATCAGAAGTTACAATTGAAAAGTTAAAGTATTCCGGCGGGACGGGCCGGCCCCCGCCGGCGCGCCCGCGGCGTGCGCGCATTGTGCGCGCCTGCAATGGACCCGTTCCGATATAATTTTATTACGACAGATGTATTCTTGATTACGTCGATTTGTGATTCAGCTATTTTTTTTTTCGGTGGCGACGAAATATTTTTATGAAAAGAGTTATGTGAATTTTCTCTTTATCACCTTTGTCGAGTTTAAGAAGGAAATCGTTTAATATCTCAGCGTTTTGATTTATCTATGGAAAATGTTTCTTTTACTTCAAGAGGTTGCGTCGTGATTCGTTTTATGGATAAGTGTATACGTAAAGTTGTAATATAATTAAATACAAAAGTAATTTATTTGAACTGCATAGTATCATCGAAACTAATTTATAAACCTGAACGTGGAGCCGTATGCTTTATAAATATAAATCGAATTTAATGTAGGTCTGAATAAAAACATTTGAACTTCTGTTTAAGCTGACTAGTGTCCGTAAGTCTAAATAATAAATAATTCTAGCCTAAATTTAAAAGCATTTCAAATTCTCTAAGAGCCGACTAGTGTACACAGTGCGAAGGAAATTGCACGGATATTAAAAAAAATTCCAACTTATCCATTATCGCCATCTTTGCTTTGAATAAAATGTGAAACTCCTTTTTTAAAGTGAAATCGTGAAATAAAAACATATAAAAAGAATACAGTGTTTCTGTAATTTTTTGTATTGCTGTACGAAAAATGAAATTGTTGAAGGCGATAGGCTTATGATAGCTGAAAAATTACCTACTTAAGTTAATTAAGAAGGTAATTTTTCAGCTATCATGAAAGAAACTTCATGAATATTATAATTGTTTCAAAATGAAGTCGGTCAATATATTTCACTAATGGCAACTCGTCAAAAATTTTCAAAGTTGGCGACATTTGGACGGCCGTTCGGCGACCTTTAGCCATAAGATATCATTTTTTATGACATTTATTCCGGATTAAATTACTAATCAATATGAAGGGGTAGTGTTTTGAATTTCTAATTAGAAAGTAAGACCACTATTAAATACTAGCATGAAGTTATAACACGTCAAACTCTTTCTTGTATGTTTTGACATAACCCAATAAAAAACTTTAAATGCCTTACAGTAATTTATTTCTGAACTAATATTAATGTTTAGTCCACTTTTAAGTCGCTTCGTTAATCAACGTTTTTTGTATTAAGTACTGAGTTCAATCTCGCAAACTGTCTTTTTTCATTGCAATGAGTAAAAAAATTAGGGTAACCTCAAAACTCTAGTATCTATATAGGCTTTAGAGTAATGCAAAGACATTTAACACATTTATTTTTATTTAGGTGAGTGAGTTTGTTTGCATTAAATTAGTATTTATAAGTGAACGAAAAGTTTGATACAGTTCGATTGTTTTTTTAGTTAGCTTCACCAACCTATCGCAATGGCGGCGGGGCAACTTCCCCAGGAATTCTTTTCTCCCAAGTTTTTTTCACCAAAACAAATTACCTTACCCCAGCGCCGGAGCACCTTGAAACACGAAAGCACCGCCCTGAATAATTAATACAATGGAAGGTTAAATTCGTCTAAGTGTCAACCCGCCCCTCTATAACTTTTTAAAAATACGATACCATCAAAAGTGCGGTCGTGAGCCGACGCCGCGTCTAGGCCTGGCTTTTATCTTCCCAAAAAAAAAAAGCGAAGGGGGGGACTGTTTATTTAATTTCGCCCCATTTTATTGGAACCGACAATGATTTCGGAAAACTTTCGTCTCTGAGGCGGTGGAGTTTGCGTTTGAAGACTTTAGTTTCACATTCCGAGGGCCGCGCGCCCTTTTGATCCTGATTGACAAATTTGTCTTGTCCAAGTAAATAAAACTCGACGTGTTTGTGTGTCGTGAAGTTTATCCGCTTTGTGCGCGAACTCGCTCGGCGCCGAGAGGGGATCGAATTAACTTTAATACAAAAAGCGTTTTGACATGCAAATTCCTTGTCAGATCTTTGTTTAGTATTTGAATAACAAAAGGAAAACCTAAAATCTTCAATTTCGATATCGCTATGAGTTTGTAAGCCTGTTACAAAATACAAAGTACATGCAAATGTACGCACATTGTTCTCGTAGTATTGCTTTAGGATTGCTATTACCAATTCATTTTGTTTTTGTATTCATTATAGAATAAATTTCAAACTTGTAATATAACACAGGTTGGTGACTATATGATTTAATTATTTTTTATAAAGTTCAAAATTTATTTTATTAAAATTTTACAATATAGAGAGTATTTAATTTTTATCATGCTTATAACTTTATTAAGGCGGAAGATAGCTTTTTTATAAACATTTTTAAAAGCTCATTTAACAAATATTGAAAATCATAAACCATTTCAAGATGCCTGTACGTTGTTATTCTCATTATGTGCAATGCTATTATCAATTTCGGTGGAGAAGTAATATGATCTGAGTACAATTTGAAAAAAATTTTGGGAGACCAGCGAAACGTAATTTCGTCTATTGTTTATTTATCGGCGAGGGCGGCAACCCGATGCATCGACAATTCCCGACACCGATCGAAGCAGAACTTATAATAAGTGCAGTATTTTTTATACCTTTACCCAAGCGACGCCCTTTAAATCCCGACAATAATTTCCCAGGGGGCGTTCGGGTGCCCTTTGCGAGAGCGCTACTGGACAGCGGGGGTGATCCGCTAAGAACTTAGCCGTATAAGGGTCAGCTCGGCACTATAAGGGTCACCTTCATTGTTCCTTGACGTTTATGGCCACTAAAGGGTATCGAAAGGTCAGAACTGCCGGCCAAAGGTAATTTAACGACAATTAATATTGCACAAAAGCCTCTTCTGTACGGGAGAAATTATAGCCGTCGAGCAGAACGAGAGGAAATTGGTTTGTGAACGAATTTTCGATTTTATACCGCATTCAGCGCGAGCGCAGTGTGCCTACTCGAGTTAGTTCCCAGGTGACATTTACAGAACCCAGTATTATTATAGGTCACTTTTTTTACGAGAACAGCGATACTAACTCTAATTATTCCGATTACAAATACCTCGTATTTAATTCTGTCAATTAAAGGATATGCTATATGAATATTCTGTGATCAAATAGATGTCTCTAATGTAGTTATAGAACGGACATTGGCAATATCGCTATTCATAAACTTTGATCTCGCGCGTTTCTGAACATTATAGGTACGCGTAGGCGTATCACACTAGATTGAGCGACTTATTGCGTGTGGGTAACAATTTTGTAGTTTACAATTTTGTTCGTTCTACTAGAACCCTAAAAATCAAATCTCCTTATCTGTGACGCAACAGATTCTCAAGACAGTAGAGCTTTCTTTCGTCTCATTTGGGTTACATTGAAATAGTCATTTTCTTTTATGAATTGTAACAACATAAAGTTATTCACTTATGATATTGATTTATTGAATTCGCTACAGAATATTCAGGGCCATGTTTGTCTTCCAAATGCTATAAATTGAGTAACAGAATCGCGTCCTAAAATTAAATCATGAGTGAAGGCTTGGATACTCGGCAAATAAACAAAAGTCGGTAACATAATAGATAATATAGAATTGGTAATTTTATAATAAAAAGAAAGACAAAAACATCAACCTTTCATTGGAAAGTCAATCCATAGAGTCAATTCGATCGTTATTAAATTTTTTAACGAGTTTATATGGTACCTTTGTTTTACAAATTGTACAAATTACCTAATTTTTATATATTAATTTTTAAATGAAAGTATAAAAATATTTGATATACCGTCAAATTGTACTTTTAATTTGTTTCTATTTAGAGGTAAATAAAAACAAAGGTAGTGATAAATTTTAAAAGTTTTTAATTATCTTCAACAGCTCGTTTGACGTTTACGTCTTGTACGTACTTGGTTTAAACTTTGATTAATTTATCTATCATTTTTTTATATCATCAATCTCTAAAATAAAAGGAAACTTTAATAATACATTATCTATAAGTAAAAAGCTTTTCTTATTCTATGACGTCGTTGTGAATAGTGAGAATTTCATTATATCCTAACCTTTTCAACCAAAATTTATTTTATAACGTTTATATGTATTTCATTTCCCCAATTCTTAGCCTATTGTAACGAAATTACTGTTTGCCTAAACTAGAATTTCTTGCTAGAAATTACGAAAATTTAATATCGCCACATATAGGATATAATTAGTTCCACGACTCGACACGGTAATTTAATCTAATTCTACAAGTGGGTACAATTTCACATAGTAATGTAAAGTTGAATTGGAACCGAATTAAATTCGCAGTGTTTTTTTTTCGTAACGATTATTTAAGTCATCAATTCCGTATCGGTATTGGCATTAAAATAATGGGTGATTTCTGTCCTGTGTCTCGGAAAGATAGACGTAAAAACAGTGATGCTAGAGAGGGGTTTGGTTTGAAGGAAGATGTGGTGACTAGAGTAGAAAGAGGTATGTTGCGGTGGTTTGGCCATCGGGAAAGGATGAATGAAAGGAGACTGACAAAGCAAATATATAGAGCTAATGTGTCTGATGGAAAGGTCGGCAAGGGTAGCCCTAGAAAATCCTATGCAGACCATATTGATGGCATATTAGAAAAGGGCTAAATTTTTAGCACCTGGAACCGATGAGCTTGCATGAAAAGATTGATGGATCAATGAGGCAAGTGAGATATGGAAAAGTCGTACCATGTGGAAATCTATGCTCTCTGCCTACCCTTCTGGGAAATAGGTGTGATAAGTTTATATTACTATTACTATTATGTCCTGTATTGATGTCCAATAAAGGTTATTCATCGGACTAATTTCAAAGTATCATTTTTATAATGGACCAGAACGGTTCATCGCCTGAAACTACTTAATAGAATTCAGACTTAATAAAACTGAGACGAAGCGAACTTAAGGTGCCTGCACGTCGGGTCGTTATGCGCGCGCGCGGCCCGCGCCGCCCCCCGGCCCGTGTGAAATGCAAATACAATTTGGAACTTTACATATTTTCTCATCCGGACACCACCTACCACGTTGCATCGAAATTTCTGCGCATAATGGGCCCCATTTCTGAGCGGTTTTTCGTTGTGCAACGCCTCGCACGTCGACGCCGACACGCGTGTTGGTAATTCAATTTTCCTTTCAAAAAACTTCCACAGGACCACGTCTATTACTATTCATGAAATAGATGATAAGTCTAACTTTAAAGTGTGTATTTAAAATGCATTTTTAAATCGCGGCATGAATTTTAAATACGTGTATAATTACGTAATTAGGGAAACGTAACGAAAATGATATCGCATTTTTATGATTTTCTTTGCGAAAGTGAAAAGAGAAAATCTCCCCGCCGATGTCAAAGAAACTAATAATAAGAACGGATCCAAGGAGCTCTTGAAACAAGTTAGAATACGAGAGCGTTTACTTGGCAAACACTTTCTACGACGCACGGAGAAGTATAAACATATTTCTATGTTAGTGTTCCTTTTTGCTTTTCCTTTTCAGTGCTCTTCAAAGAAAGATCGCGTTATATTAAGTGCGGCATACGAAATGGAATGAATGAATATTCCTAGATTACAAGAGAAAAAATAGAAAATAACAAGAAATTGATTTTGTGAGGACCTAAAAGTACTATATAGCAAAAAATAATTAGATATGTAAAAACGGTATACTATTATAGGTGTAAGTAGCTGCTAGTAATAAAATAAAAAATAACGAGAATATTATGAAAACGATTTGGACTGTAATAAATAACGAGACCGGAAGTATAAAGGTCGAGTTATTCATCGACTTTCAATTTAAGTGAGATGACAAGACCTTAAATGAGATGATAGAGGTTGCTAAGGCCTTTGAAAAGTTCTCTACTGACATTCTTGTCTCTGACGACTAGGTTTCTCGACTCATCTCATTATTGAAAGAGAATATTCGATGTGTAGTACTAATTAAAAATTTATTTTTGTGAGTTTTAAATAGGTTTTAAAAGAAAATGTTAAAAGGAGGAAAGCAGATGTGAGGTTGAGAGAGGAAAACATTTATGTCATTTGATATGAAGAGGACTGCTCCTAAAGACCTTTATGATTTTTCTATTATGATCGTGAAATTCATCAATGATTGCATTTTACCGGCGTTAACTTTAATAAGTGTCTATATGAAAGCATGTTTACCGATTTGATGAAAGAAAGTAAAGTAATCCCTTTATTTAAAGACGGTGAAATATTAAACCCCAACAACATATAGGGCCTATATCTATATCTTCGATAGAAAGTAAAATTTTTGGAAAATTAATCTTGAATCAATTGTTATTACATTTTTATGATAATAAATTAAAGTCTGATAAACAATTAAATTTTACTCGGAGTCGCTCAACAACAGATTTTTGCGTTGAGCTTGAGCATCATATTTCTTGACTTTAAAATAATTCACGAAAACCAATTGGAGTTTTTGGCGATCTCTTGAAGGCATTCGATTATGTTTGTCATGGAATTCTGATCGATAAACTACCTCATTACAGAGTAACAAGCCAGGCACTCGACCTTCTAAAATCGTATTTGAGTAACGGAGTTCAGGAAATTGATGTCAATGATATGAGATAGTCTGAATCTGTAATCCACGCGGGTGTATTACAAGGATCAATTCTTGGTCTGTTTTAAGATATAGTTCCGCAACTATTTTAGTATGAACCGAAGAATTGGATTTTTTAAATACTACTATATTTATGGGAATAGCACTAAATGACAGGTTTCAGTAGGGTCCATATATTAATAAGATGGCGAAAAAGCTGAACTCTGACGCTTATACAGTTTAAACATACGAAATTTATCGAATATAGAAGCTGTTAGATTAGTTTACTTAGGGGTGCTTCTATAACGTAACGCAGTATGGCATCTTGCTCTGGGGACATTCTATGAATATTCAAAGAATTTTCGTGGTACAGTAGCGGGACGTTCGCTCGATTTACAAGGTCGGACCTCGTGTATCTCTTAGAAATAAGTTTAAGGAAATTTGGAATCTTAATTCTGGAATCTCAATTCGTCTATGAAAATGTATTATATGTAAAAAAAAATTAGAAATGTTTAAAAGAAATAGTGATAGACATAAAGTCAATACCAGAAATAAAAATTAAAGTGAGTTTGTTTACATGATAGTCGACTATGCAAAATCACGATTTAATTTAAAACGCTTTCTGATGCACGTTCAACAAAATTCTTGTGGATAAACAAGACTTACTTGTAAATAAATTTATGAGCACCGATTATGGCCATGGATATTAGAAGACAAATATCCATAGCCATAATCGGTTCGATTTCTTATCGGGCTGTTTCATTCAGTAATAATTTTGTTTTTTATTTCGGTCATGTATGATAAATTTAGACAAGAGCTACCCTTAAGTTCTTCTTCTTCTTGAGGGAAAACTGCCTTCCGAATGAATGTCAAAGGGGCAAATTGTGACGTATTTTAAGTATTATTTGATAACCTATGAAATAAATATTATTTGAATTTGCCGTCTTTAATCTATTTTTTCTGTCATGCTACAGGCATTTAATTTAGAAGAAAAGAGTTTTTTTTTATTACTATTAAGAATTATTTTTCGATGTGCAAGAACCAAGTAGGAGAATATTTTATGGGATTCCGAAAATTATACGAATGTAGGGTTTGGAATTAATAGCGGTAATATTAGTGATAGTAGGGATTGAAATCAAGATCTAATCATCCAAACGGGAAACTTTAAATCGCACATCTTCACGCGAGGGATCCACAGGAAAAAGTTATCTTAAGGTAAAACCAAAAATAGTAATTGACTGGAACTGAAAAATTATATTTGTTGGGAGGAAATTATATAAGCCTACTAAAAGTGACGATTAAAAATTAACAATAAAATTGTAATTGGTTTACTAGTAACAATGAAATGAACACCATCAAAGATTCTTTGTTATCTGTATCTGTTACAATGGAGTGTATTATGTATTTTTAGTCGTAATCACACATGCCCTGACGTAAAAGCTTTCACATGTTTTCATTAAATGACTTCCAATTTGAATAGTGACACATGATATTTTCAAAAACGTGTTATAAAAATTTGGTCCTGCTACGATTGCTTTTGAGCAAAAATTAATTATAAATTTCCGCGATTTTCATTCGCAAACAAATGGAGTTTCCCTTTAAGCATTGGCGAAAAATATTTATACTGACGGAGTAAATAATGCCCCATGCGATGAATTGTATTTATCTTCCACATGTGTAGCTTTAAATTATTTTTCCGAAGTCCATTTTTTTCCCGGGTATTTATTAAAAATGGGTTTTTTGACGCACTCGTTTATTAAATTTATAACGGTATTCGATCACCAAACAGCGCACGGGCTTTGTTTAACGTGTTATCGATTTTGAGTTATGAAGATGACTCGTTATAAATGTCGTATTAATAACACGACAATAAAAAGAAAACGGATATCAATTTTATTTTTGTGATTTTGTTTATTTTGGCTCCTTTCAAATGTAATGGGAATCATTTATCGAAAAAAAAATGAGTTTATATTCATGGAATATGGAATATTGTAAAATAGCAACGTAATTACATTTATTAAATAGTCGGTAGTATTGTGTAGTTTTATATTTTTATTTAGTGTTATTAACGCGTGTAATGATAGTGAACGCGTGTAATGATCTTATTGAAAACGTTTTGAGTATACATACATACATACATATCTATATATATATACACACACACACACACACACACACATATATATATACATATCAAGATATTTTATTTAGTCTCAATATGAAACAAGTAAATTCTGCCATTTTTGAGGGTCAATCGGTTTTATATCTTCACTAGCGGACTCGTCAGACTGTGTCGCAGTTGGCATGTATGATATTAGTGAGTTCAGCAAACACGTATTATCGATAAACAATATGTACTGACATTGAGTTTGACATTTCAATCTCTTCGTTTCGCTATTGCATGACTTGCTAAAGCAAAATTTTAAAAAATGAGTGCAATTTCAGGACGATCATTAGGAGAAATTCTAGTTTATATCTCGAAATGCAGCGAATAGAAATTGAAATGTCATAACTAGGCCAAGCTTTGACGCAATTGATTTGCGCATGTATTTATGTATTCATATAGTGCCACATAATTCGAGATTAGCGCCATCTATATTCCAAAAATATAACTATGAATAGGTCATTCAGTTATGGACTTTTCAGAAGATTTCAAGTGTCAGTTATTCATTTTAAAAAATATCGGAGGATAGTTAAATATTGGGGTAATATATTATGATAGGCCAAAAAAAATTTTGTTAAAAATAAAAAAAAAAAAACCAAACGTAGAACACAATCGCAGTAGCACTTACTGAGTCTAATTGTTAATCTAACCCACCCAACGACTTATTCAATCGTACTCAAAAAATTTCATCATAATCGATCCAGTGGTTTAGGAGAGGAGTTCAGTGACAAAGACACGTATAAAAAAATTGTATGTATACAAAGATTTTGTTGTACATTCCTCTATTAAAATTTAAAGTGAAGAAAGGGAATAAATATTTTTTATAATAATGACTAGGGTGATAATATGTATTTTTAGATTAAATAAAACCAAAAACCTGACAAGTGCGAGTTCAACTCGCGTGGAACACATTGCGTACCATAAATATGTTACCTACTACCTATGTTTTTCTTTAATCTCACTCAAATTTGTTTGTGGTAACTAAAACAACTATTAATGTAAGTTTGTACGCACAATATTGAGAGATTTACGATGTTACTTGAAGACTTCTTATAGATTTTTTATAATTTGTAAGTGAAGAATTAATTGCTATATATTTTTATTTTTATGTATCATAGTATTTTACATAAGTAATGGTCAATATGCCTAAATATAAGGTCGGGGAGAAATTTTATTCGTATTTTATATGCAAATTCAAGATAATTTTTCATTACATTTTATTTATATTTAATTATAATATATACATATTAGAAAAATGGATTAACCACGATGAGATCGGGCGAAAAAGATGGTGATGAAACGGCAAGCAAGTTCCACAGACTAGCGAAACCCGTATTAACTCGCAATAAGATGTTTATGGTGAGACTAGGAGGACAATATTCATTATGAGCTTTTGCCGTCGGGCAAAACCATCAATTCGGATCTCTACTGCCAACATCTGATGAGACTCAAGCAAAGAGTAGAGAAAAACGGCCGGAGTTGAACAACAGAAAGGGTGTGGTTCTTCACCATGATAACGACTAAGTGCACACACATCTTTAGCCACACACTTTATATTTATATTTAATTATTATATACATATAATATATATAAAATATAATATAATTTTTCATTACCAGTGATTAATCTTTTCAAAAACAGCTCAGTTTCATTACGTTTGAATCGCAAACGAGTATACGATTATGTGTTTTTCAGTGAGCTCGTGTGAAACTCAAATATCTAGCTTTTTTGTATATCCGGCTTTTTTAGAATATGTCATAACTGTTTTGTAGCCAATCCTCAACTCTTTAGCTATGTTGTAGGAACTAATATGCCGGATCTTGCTCTACTATTTTCGAAATAGCATCGACTTTATCCGTAACAGGTCAATCAGAGCGAGGTTCATGTTTGACATCAAAATTATCGGACTGAAAACGCTTAAACCAGTTTTGTGCTACTCTTACCGACACTATATTACATCCATAAACGTCACAAATTTTTTTCACGGCTTATGTCGCATTTTCCCTTTTTTTGTAATTAAACTTCAAAATGTACCGAATTTCTACATTAGATCCTTTCATTTTGATGGACAGAAATACAATAGAAAATGGCGGGATACAGTTTTTAATTTTATTTCTCTTTTTTTAAAATGTCGTCTATTTGATGATATAAAAACTAGCGAGATACAAAGAACACAATCAAAAATACTTCATTGCAACTTTTCACTTATACAATACGAAAAAGTTTTTACGCCGACCTAATATATATATTAGATATGTCACACGTTGAATTTTGCAAAACTTTCTGTTTTAATTTTCTAAATTATTCTCCAAAAGTGACCCCCCCCCTTTTCAAAATGCATTTATTTACGTTGCATGTCCGTATTTAGATCACAAAATTCATATGTGCACCATTTCGACTTAGTCCGTCTAGTAGATTCGGACAAATTGACTGCGACAGATGGACAAACGGATTCGGATGTATGGAATCCTAAAGCGAATAGATTTTCATAAAATCTTCAAGGAAATATTGTATAAAGTCAAGAGATTTTATATATGGCTTCATGTATTGTAGTTACTTATTTGTAAGTAGAAATGATTCTAATAGCCACCAGGTTGGATTTTAATTATGACCATCCTATCAGACATCAGCGCATATCAGTTGTATGGGGTGATAATTTTACATACTTGCCAACGTGACTGATAAAAGAATACCCTTCTTTATTTGGTGACGTAAGACAATAACAAAATAGCAGTCAAACTTCCCAAGCCCACAATTACTTTCCCATTTACAAAGTTATTTTCTTTATTTCTCACACAATTTTGTTGGACTTGACTTAGTTCATTGTACCTACCATTAAAACTTATGAATAGAAATTCGTAAAACTATCTTGAATCGATAGAATTGTTAGAGACCTGATTCTAGGTTCTTTTCAACCTTGTAAATCACAAAGCTTAACGATTGTAAGGCAATCGATAAGAGGTCTTATAGCGTCAACTTCTACTTCATATGAAAAAATCTTTAAAATTTTAAATTCTTTGAAATCTTTAAAATGTAAATTATATTATAATTATTTCAAAAAAATACATATCTGGATATGTATTTGTGCTAATATATTGTCTATATCTGTCGGACAAATCTGTTGGGTATGAAATCCATCAGCAAACAGAGCATTAGGATCACTGTTTTACCTTTAGATCCCTAAAAAATAACAAAATATATAATATATATGATTATATATAAATCTATATTATCGTCTTCACTCTTTTGCATTGCACAGTCGAGTAATAAGGTATTAAATTATATTGAAATTTGTCAATTTATTTTAATTTCACGTTTGATATATATTAAAAATTTCAATTGCTATACGCAATCCAATCACTCGCAACCGTCTGAGTTTTATATATTAATTTTAATTAAATGGGATATCGTATTAATTGTAATAGAACTATTAGTTTATGTTTAGTTATTTATGTATATTACGTAAAATGATGGTTTTCTTCATGTTTATATGTGTATTGTATCAAGCTTATGTCAACCATTGCTGAGACATACACTCCTGCAACGTGTTCAGAGTTACTAATGATCGATGCCACCGATGCCGTTATGCCTAGGACCGAAGGCTAAACATGTTTACATTATGCCAAATGAGTTACATTATGCCAAAGCAACTTGGCATAATGTAACTCAGGTTTAAATCTTATTGGTTAGGATTTCAACTCCTCAACCTTCCGGTTTAAATACAACGCTATCGACCATTTCACCACCGCCGCTCATACCTTAATAATGTGCAGTATGTGTATTATCGAGTAGAAACGTTTAAATACATTATAATTACATAAATTAGCTTAAAAATGCTTATTTCGAAATAGAGATGCTAAAGAGTATTAAAACTTTAATTTTAGACGATTATGGCATCGCTCTTATCATAAAGTTAATCATTTAAGGATTAGAATTTATTTAAAATATGATATACAATCAGACAGATATTTTTTTCGTTTTTAAAAAGGCTCTGTCGCACCGTGGCTACTCGATACAACCGCCTAGAGTTGAGAGCGCCAAGTAATTTTCTCTGCGAAAACTTTAATAAACCTCGCCCTACTTCGGATTGGACAAATTCGATTCGCATCCGCTAATTTTGTAAACAATCCCGAAACAAAACAAGAAAAGCGCCGCCGCTGTCGAAAATAATTTACACGGTCTCGTATTCATTTATTTGGAATTTCGAGGGCGCGCATTAATATTCGTAGGATGTCAAAGAAATAAGCTCTGGCCGGTGTAGAACAAACTTCGAGCGGGGTATAAAATAAAGATTCATAATTCAAATGGAAAAAAGTTCCGCAGCGAGCGGTAATTTTTCCCATCTTGCTGAAACTTTCTTGCGCAGGCGTCGCGCCCGGGGCCATCCTGAGAGAGGGTTTATATTTATTTTTCAGCCTTTAGCCGTGTCCCCGTCTCCGCTTTATATCGCCTTTTGATTACACCCCAACAAGTTATGAATATTGTGAGGAACTCCACCGTTTCTCTTCGACTAAAGGGAATGTACTTCTTTTTTTTTTGTTCACATTTTAGCGGACGATACTGAACTTGGCCGTGTTTATTGCTGTCATTATATGACTTGAAAATACGATTAATTTTTTTTTTTAACAAAATATCGACTTAAAGGTAAGGGTGAGCTCGAATCAAAGAAGAAGACGGAGAAAACATGTTTTTGTGTTTAGTATTGTCGACTTGTAATTGAATTTATTTTTGGTTGTATTGACCGTAATATCACAAAGGTGCAGTTTGATAACATAAACAACCCTATACTAAAATAGAAACTAATATGAAGATCCTATTCGCTATTTTTCAATAGTTTTTCGGTCTATAATAATTAAAATCATAAAAGAGGCATAACCACTACAGCGACCACAACCAAAATTTACACAATTTATCAGTGTAGAGAAATACCAATTAATGCATCGTGATACAAAAGTTACAAATGCGCAAATTTTAGTATCAATAATAAAGCACGCACCGATCGTCTTGTTACAGTGAATTAGTACCATATTTGGGAAACTGGAGAAATGTTGACATATTAGTAGAAGGTTATTATCGTATTACCGACAAACTAGATATTGAACACAAAATAGCTTTGTGACATTTATAAAACGTTTGAGTATAAGAAAAAGCTTATAAATTTGGGCAGATGTACTTTGATATCACTACCTAATTTAACACGGAGGAAAATTTGAATTTCATCCGATTAGCCGATTCCCTCGATCTCAAATATCACGTTAGTGATGGGTATTTCTTTAAAGCAGTGCTAACTGTCGGCGCCCTCTTAATCCCCCTTAAGGACTGCGAACCACCCTAATTGTTATCGGTGTACCCCACCCTTAATGGCGCTTCTAATGCGACTAATGTATTTTTGGGACATTTTGCAGCTTGCCCTCCGCCATTTTTCTGTTTGTATGGACGCAATGCAATTCTCTGCCCCTTAGGCTACGCGCGCGTCCGGGTAACTGCATTATCTGCAAATATGTTCCCAATTTCTATTGTCCGGCAGTAACGCACGGCCGTGGGTGCAACGCGGCTTCGAATGCAATGAACATAAATAAAATAGAAGTTGCAGGTGCTACAGACAGATTGTGTAAAGTTTCACATGTCTGGTTTTTACTACTTACATTTTACATGGTGCAATACAATACCAAATATTGTTTTGGGATTTTTAATGTTAGATAAGAACATGTTCATGATTTTTCTTTCGGCTTATTCATTACGTGAGTTAAGATAATAAAATGATCCAGCACCTTTGAAAAACATTCATGAAATTTTAAAAACAAACAATTAAGTTATCTTTTAATTTTTGGAAGAAAGTGAGAGGTATATGTATATTTTTCTCGTCGTATATTATAAAACCATTCATAGATAATAATAGTATTTCTTAATAATTCAATTCTTAATAATTCAATGAATATATACACATATATATATATATATATATATTCCAGACAATATATTAATTTTATGAATACTCGGTAATTTTTTATTTTATCTTATTGAACGAATACCAAAATTGTTTTTATTTAGAGCCAAATAGAAGTGTAATCTATCAATTTAATTAAAATTGAATCAGTATAAAAAGGTAATATTTTAATTACCTTCTTAATTAAATTTTTTAAATTACTCTAGATATATTTGCGAATAATTGAAAAATGAAGCTTTCTTAGTAATGGTGATGAATATTTTATATTAAGGTCACTTTATTAAAAAAAACCTAAAGTAACTAAATACTTCCTAGATATTTCGAGAAAAGACAGAGTAGTATCTGTACTCGTAGCAATACATGTAGCCAATATCTTGTATGACTTCTTAGGATATGTCTTTATTTGATAGCATAGGGGGGATCGACCCTTATTTTTTCCGTCATGACAATGGATATTCATTGGATAAAGGTGTCTAATAATAATATATGACACATGCGGTGCATTCTTTACATTTCCAAAAATTTATTCTTTAGAAAATTACACATTACCTATTATATTCTGTACGTACACATATGAGTGTACGGACTTTGCTCAACGTGTACATTACAGCTGATTTATTTTTAAATAAATATCACACGTTGACGATTTAGACTACCGCATATAATATTGAATACACCACCATAGGATTTTGCTGATTTAATATTGTTTGTTTGATGTTCGTATTGGAATCTTAACTTTCACATGTGCTGATAACTAAAGCTTCCGAACAAACTTCAATGGGGCTAACAAAGTGAATTTTAAATAACGAAAGAACCTAGTTTCCTTCACGAGCACGATGTTTTCTCTGAATACCAGATTCGGATACGAAAAATGTTCTTTTATCGTTTTTATTGTCTCAGCTTGTTGCCTAGATTGGGATGTTCTGATTATGTCTGAAAATCTAGGCGTTGCGTTAACGTCCTTGCCCAGGCAATATGTTTAGTATGAGACTGGAGACCCATTATTATGTTCGTACTGTTATAGTACACTGTACGTCCTATGCAAAAAACTTCAACCCTAATCTCGTGTCTGTTTGTTCCTATATCTGTTTGTCACAAACTGTTAATATATGTAGAGTTAGTTAACCCAACAACGAATATAGAATAATGAAATTTGACTTTAGAAGTTAATTTTGAAAGACCAATTAGGAAATTAAAAAAAAAGTTTTGGTTAGGTCAAGTTTGATATAAGAATTACAAATACACATGTTTTGTCATTTTAAATTGTATTAAAGAAATTGTACTAAATAAAACATATCATTGTCTCCACATTTATTGAACCTAAAATTTTTAATAAGACGGGATTCCACTCATATGAAATACGAAAATCTTAACAACTTAACAACAATAAATCTTAATAACTTATAATTCCCACAGGAAAATAAGTGTAAAATAGGTGTAAAGAAAAAATTGAGTGTAAAATGTGTTGCTTCATTTGATCTAGATTTTACTGCACGACGCTTTACTGCACGGAATCCCTTTCCACGTAAGTAAGACTCGTACTTGTCCAATTCTTTTCAGGGTTCTGAGCTAAAAGGGCAAAAACGGAACCCATATAGTTTCGTGTCCGTCCGTCCGTTCGTCCGTAAGTCACAGGCATTTTATTCAAAAACTGCAAGACGTATATTGATTAAATCTATATTGTAGGTATTTTGTACGAGCCGCTATTTAGTTTGATATTTAAATAACAAAAATAAATATTTTTAGGGGGGCACTCCATAGATGCAACAAAAGCCCAAAAAAAATTTTGTTTCAGCTAATATCAACGACTGACACTTATTTCGATACTTCTTTTAACAACATTTTAAGACAATTTTTTTTGATTACGTGAATAATTTCGGAAATAATTGCTCCAAAATATGCATAAATTGTGTCTCTCTTCTATTTTCTAAACCATATGACCAAAAATATGAAAAAAGTAAAGAAGATAACTTCTAAAAAAATACTTTCAACTAAAATTATTATGAGCACGGTCAGATATACTATTTTCGAGTTATTGCTGAAAATCTACGCTTCTAAACGGAGAAAGGACGTAAGTGCCATGAAGATACGCTCTTTTGTTGATGCACTTTAGTTGTAGCAGCTAAAATGCTTATAACTATTATGTGCGAGAAACATGAAAAAAGTGTAACTACGTACTTTTTTCAATCCGTGGTTCATTTCTTTGTTAAAATGGCTTCGGGACCCTTTAATGAGCATGGTCCGACACGCTCTTGGCCTAAAAGTTTTTTAATCTAAAAAGACCTTCTAGTAAAATCACAAGCCGAGAAAACGTAAAACCATAATAAACCCAATAACGACGCCGCAAATCGATAGCGGAAAGACGCGAAGTGTAATTGGGAACAGTTATAAAGCTTATTGAGTCAGAGCGAGCTGGCGGCGGCGTCTCGTAAAAGCGGCCGTAAAAACTGCAGGCACCGAAATTAGATTTTATTTTATTTCTTAAACAATCCGCGGCGCACGGACAAAGGGCGTAGGTACAATGCAGTGGTCAGCGATTCAAAGTTTATGCGGGTCCGTTTATTACTTACCTACGTGGCGCAGGGATGGGATATATTTTTTTTAATATCGATATCGACGCAAATGGCAGATGGTATGGAATAAAAATAATGAGCATATTGCTTTAGAATGAGAGTTAGTACTTATTGTCCACAAAGTTTTGGTTTTAGTACTAATTCTTACTATCTAAAGTCTTGTTATTTACTGCCTTTTGTTATTTATCCTCATGTCGCACTTAGTACTCATAAATATCTAATAAAGAGTCTGCGAGTTTAGATTTTATAACCGTATTTTTCTTATTCAACTAACTGGCCTGGCAAACGCTTTTCTGCCCTTTCTTGTAGGCGGTTTTGCCTATGTAGTTAATACCTGTAGTTTCGCCAGCATGGACATGGAATAAATGTCTTCTTTGTACTGATCGATGTCAATTTCATCCCCGGTCCAGCTTCAATTCTGGTTCTGTTCTCGATTCTGCTCTCCGTCCCGATTTCAATACAGATTCCGCTACCGGTCATAGTTCCAATTCGAGCTGGATGAAATTGTTATATTTTATACATAAGCTATATTACTGGAGATGTAGAAAGAAATATGTTGCGTTGGTTTGGCTATCTGAAAAGGATGAATGACACTAGACTGACATAGCAAATCTATAGAGCGAATGTGGATAACGGAGAGGTCGGCAAGGGTTGCCCTAGAAAATCCTATGTAGACCATATAGGTGGCAAATTAAAACAGGGCCAAATTTTAAGCACCTGAAACCGACAAGCTTGGAAAAGATTGATGGATGTCAATGAGGCAAGAGAAATGTGCAAAGATCGTAACCATGTGGAAATGGCTTACCCTTCTGGGAAATAGGCGGAGTTTATATTATTTATTATTAGTTAATAATATAGCTTTTAATGAGTTGAATGATTATTAAAATCGTCTTAAGAATATAATTCATGGATAAAGTCAGGGGTAAATGTTGGAAGCTTAATTTACCTAAAAATGGTGCTATCTATTATTGATAGAATTTTTAAAATTAGTTCAGTAGTTTGGCTTAGCAGCACCAATATGCGGATGGACCGGGAACAAATGTTAGTTTTTTTTTCCTTCCAGAAACGTTTACAATAATTACATATATCCATAATTCGAATTTTTAGTTAGATTCATAAGCTTATACAAAAATCCATTAAAAACACTTTTTCATTTTTTTCTTGAATTGTCAAATTTCCCGAAAAAAATCCAATTTTTAGTCTTTAATGACTTTATTCTGACTATTACAAACTTGCGAATGAATAACCAAACGAAAACCAAACGAAACGAATAACCAAATCGGTCCAACTCTTTTCTAGTGATGCGCTTGCCAACAAACAGCTTTCCATTTTTATTTATATAGATGAAAAGATTCCTAAATTGAGAAAAATACTACCCTACTTAATTTATATGGCACTTGGTAAAAGTTACATCAGAGGTGAGACCTTTGTGTTGTTAGCACTGCGTGTTTAAACAGCACTTCATTTGAGGATATTACGTACTTGCTTATGTATTTATATCCTATCGTAGAAAACTTTCATTTCTTACAAATGGCGAAAATTACTGACAGAATTATTACAACTATTATTATGTACGAGTAGCTGAAGGAGTAAAAAAAAAATTAAAATAAACGGCCGACCATCCCTAGGACGGCCCTAGGGTTCACCGGCGGCCGGTGCCCTTGGCCCCGGCGGCGCGCGGCCGTTGTTCGCGCATGCTCTTGTTCGCATTAAAACGCAGTTAAACGTTCTTTATCGTTTTATCAGCGGCCGGACCGTACTAATAAATGTCCGCCGCGGACATGTTACGTGCAGTTTCGATTCCGGACCCCCGGTAATTACAGTCCACTTTTATTACTCACGCCCCGATTGTACGGTATAAAGTGGGCGAAGCTTACGATAACTTGTCGGTAAATCGATATTTCCGTTTTTACATCTGCGGCGCTTACAGCTTTCAGGGGCGTCGGGGGACATTGTTCGATTTATACTCGATTTATACCAAAAATTCTGACATGTTATATTAGGATTGGAATAGAAAAACCTGCATTAAAGTTCAGTATTAGTTTTCTAATCATGTCGAAAAGACGATATATCAGCCGATATTGTTCTTTGAATACACACGTTTCATTCAATTCTTAGTAATGATGTTTTAAATAATATCATGGTCGTAACCCAACCTGATTCTGTCATTCCAGCTGATGAAGGCCAAAAGGCTTAATGGCATTATGGAGCTGTTAGAGTTATCAAAACTTCCATATCTATCAATGTCATATCAATTATGACATTGATAGATATGGAAAACTTCTATCCCATAGAACTACACTAATTCCATAGAGTAATGTCGAACAATCAAAATTACTGTTTTAAGAAGTGATGCATGTGTACTTAATCATTCACTTTTATCTATTAAACATCAAAGTATAAAGTCGTGTCTAACTATTTTTACTTACGTCAAGCCGATTATTTTTGGATGTGTATTTTTTCTCCTAAAACTAATAATTACATCGTACAATTTAAGAGAAGTCTTCTTAAGACTGTAAGTACTAAATATCCCGCTTTTAACATACGCATAGCCATCGGCAAATATTTATCGCGGCGTGGGGCTCAAATCGGGTAATTAGCAGGTGGCGACGACAACGCCGAGGGGCTCCTCAGCAGGCCCGGCCGCCGCAACGCAAACAAAGCCGGGAGATAACAAGGCGACCGCAGCGCCATTACGCGCCGCCCCGAGGAACGGCGGCCCACTAAAACATTCACGATCCAAAACGGGGAAAACTCCAGATCAGATTGTCTCGAAATCACACGACCGACAGAGTAACGGGCATTTATAATTCACGCTCCGGCCCGCCCGCCCCCCGCGCGCCGCCTTATTCCCGGTGCAGTTTATTTTCAGAAGTCCCGCGCGGTGGGCGGCGTGTTACTTGTGTGGAGTCGGCCGTGTCCGACAGCCGTGACGGAGTGTTGTTGTACGATCAAAAATAGCGGCATCGTAAAGGAAGTCGAGACTCCTTAATTTGATATGTTAATATGAAAAAGTGATATCGTATATCTACAAATTCACGAATAAATTACGTCTGATTGTAATTCTTCTTACATAATGAAATCAGTTTCTTTTCATAAGCTCACGCCTATTTCCCAGAAGGGTAGGCTGAAACCACAGATTTCCACGTGGTATATATAATCTTTGTGCATCTCTCTTGCTTAACTGATATGTTTCAAACATTTCATGAAAGCTCATCAGTTTTAAATGTCTTAAATTTATTCCTTTTTTAGAATACCACCAATGCGGTCTGTATATATTTTATAAAGCGAATCTTGCAAATCCTTCCATTCCACACCTTCGCTGTAGAAATTAATTTTGTCAGACTATTTCCATTCATACCTTCCAGGTGTCCAAATCATCGTAAAATAGCAAACAAGGCCCCATTCAATTGATTTCCCGTATTTACTCCCCAAGACTGACATTTTAATTAATTCGTTATAAACTTGTAGGAAAAATTATTAGTTTTATTACTATTGAAATTCATTTAAAAAACATATAAATATTTAATTTTAATATGTGTTTTTATTCATGTAATGCAAATATTTAAATCAGAATGAATGAGATCGCCGTTTACAAACTCTATACTCTTCACACACGTGCCCGTATATTGTCACCTTGTCATGAGCAGAGCATTAGCAACTGATATCTATTATTTTGTAATAGAAAACCACATTTTTATTCGTACTTCGAATCTCATACGAGCTATTCTAACATTGGTATTGTCTTGATATCCTAGGACAATAGCTACATCTAGCTGATACCTGACAGTCAAGAGGTCGATAACTTTTCATGATTACAATACAATGAGGTTCTTAGAACGCTGAAGCTTTAAAACCGAAACTTTTATACGACCGCGCGTTGACTTTGTCGTTGAATATCAATTTTAGAATTTATCGACAAATGGGTATGGCTGTTGTATCTACTAAGTTGTACATATATGTAAAATTATAAAAGCAATAGGCGTTTTATTTAAAACTTTTCATAATTTATTAAAAAAAAAAATAAGAAAATATCAATTTATTTATTTTAGGTGAAAATTACCGGTTTTTTTGGTGTGACTGCCATACGATTACAGACTTGTTATTTTGTATAAAATTACTATTTTATGTAAAAGAAACTGTTGACGATGCAAAGTACAGTAATTATGGTTCAGAACTTTGATGGGTTATTTATTATTTATACTCTGATGGTTCAAACTAAACAAATGTTAACAATAACATTTCACAACTTGGGTACTTTCTATCTACTAATTATACTTTTTATTTTTGTCAAATTAATTGACAAGTCTTTAATCATATCTAAAAACAACAATTGTTAAAAACAGAACATCAGTCCATTGAAAGCAAGGAAACAAAATCATAAAAGTGCTATTTTCTTATTTATAGAAAATAATTAAATAATAGAAAAAAAATCGTGCATAAAATTAAAGCGAGTAGAAGAATATTTATTGATAACATTATGAGCGACGGTGACTACGTCACGCTATGCGGTCAGCGGTTCGCCACCCAATCACAAGGTCCAGGCTCAAATCTTGACCGAAGGCGAAACTATCCATAAGAGTTTCATTCCAGAGAAGTAAAAACCACTGGTTTTGCACCGTGACTCGGGGAGCAGGTCGAGTCACCAATTTTGGACGTTGCGACCGAATCAGTGACGGCAGCGCCCGACCCACTCCGGACTAGCCTTCTCAATCTTGAATATAAAAACAGGCCAAGTGCGTGGAGAAAGCACCGTGGTTTATAACATCGCATTAGTCCTCGGTAAAATCAAGCATATTATACCGTATTTGCTTTTCTTCACCGTTAGACACTCGACTATGGTTCAGATTTTCCTATAAATTATGAGTGATATGTCGCATTTTTTTTTCAAAATTTCGGACTCTAAAAATTCGGAGTTAGGGAAAAACCTTTGATTTTAGTCCTTTTTAATTTTTTTAGAGCATTAATTTTAATGTTTTCAAAATTCGACATTATCTTTTTTATAACAAGCTTTTTATATTTATTTGTACTTGATAACCTTGATCAAAATTTTCAATTGTATCTGATAATAAAAACTTAAATTTAATCCCCAATAAGCAAAATTCTTTTATAAACGCTTTATGTTTGTTATTGAGTCATCTGACTCTATATATGTAAATCTCAAGTTTTTTCGTCCCGTAAATTCGTAAAAAATAAAATGTGATAGACGGATAGACAGATAAACACGAAAGTGATCTTTTAATGGTTCTGTTTCTTCATCAGGTGTACGATATCCTAAAAATTGTGGGAGTTCATGTTTCTGCTACGGGTTTGTTTAAAATAATGACCACAATATGCTCCAGTTCATTGGTTATCAATATTATATTTTACAATAAACTCAAGTTTACTGCTTACTAATATTATATTTTACATTTTCTAAACAAATTTCAACATCCTAAAAACAACACTGAATAGATATTTCGAAAGTTAACTTGATCGTCTCAGCTATTGGACATTCACTGCTGAATATAAATCTCGCCCGTCCAACTAATATTTTACAAGAAACTTGAATATTTGTGATATTTTAAGATTATTAATTTAAACAAGTTAAGAAATAATAATTTTAGCCCACGTAATTCTAATAAACCGGTTTTAAACTTCATTTAGAGTTTCTATTCAAATTTATTTCTGAATCTTATGTTACTAACTAAATCTTAATTAAAAGCTTGTGAATTAATGACAGACGCACCGAAAAAAAAATTTTAACTATCCATAAGTGATATGACTCCTTAACAGCATGTAATTGTCATGTTGAATTCTACAAAACTTATATGTGACACTTGCAGTTATTGTAAACCGTAAAACATGAATCCTATTGGATGGCATTTTCATTTCCGTATTACCGAGATTTCGTGTGTCGTCATACAAAAAAACAATGCTGATTCCAATCGGTGTTATGAACTCACGCCTGTTTCTTTGAGGGATAGGCAGAGACCGTGGATTACCATACTGTATTTACGATCTTGTCATATGTCTCTCGCTTCCCTGACGTACATCAATCGTTTTATGCAAGCCCGTCTAAAAATTTTGGTTCTTTTTTAGTACACCACCGATTTGGTCTGCTTAAGATCCTCTCAGGCGATCCTTATCGACTCTTAATACTAATAAGACACATTCGCTCTATAGATATGGTTCGTCGGTCTACTTTCAATGATTCTTTCCGGATGGCCAAACTACCAACACACCTTTTTCTACTATATCATTGTCGGTTTAAAATGGCGACGAATAACAATTGTGGACACGTCGTGTGTGTACGCGGCGTAGCGCAGTGGAGTCGGCGGGCCGGACGGAGTTTAGAAAATTATCGTCAGTTCACACTCCAGTAATTACTGTCGAGCAAGTTCCACCGACGACTGCGGGCCGCAGTAGACTCGCTGTTCGAAACTGTGATTGAATGGTGAAGTTATTGTATCAAACCTTTCTGTCGAGTTTTGTTACCTCAAAAGTTTTATTTGAATATTTTTTGCTAATGATAATTCAAAATGTCGTGGCTGATTATTAGCGGATTAAATGCGGAAATTGTTATTTTAACGTAATTCTTCCGTTTCGTTTATAATATTGCTAATGTGGAAATAAAGCAATTATGTATCTTAAATTCTAAATTATGACAATGTTTACCTATAAATAGTTTTTATAATTATCTTAGCTGTACGGCCTATCTTTGTAACGTATAAATGTGATTGTAAAATAAACAAAAACAAATTTTAAGAAACATAACAAACATATATAAATAGATGTCGCATAAACACATAAAATCTCAAATACAAAAATAACAAAAAAAACTGCTTTTATTTGTGATCTTTGATTGTAGAGGGAGTTTGCAATTAATAAACACATTATTAATTTAAAGGTTCATTATGGTATTTAGTACATATTACTTCATAGTGAATAGTTCACTTTTTTAAAAATATTGAAATTAAAAATATTGGAATTGAAAATATTGACCTGCGAAATACACAATCGGAACTTCCACTCAGATCATCACGACGCGAAAGCGAACCGTTCGAGTTATATACAAGTTCCTACTTCGTGTATCTCTTAAAAGTAAGTCCAAATAGATTGAAATCTTAAGTGTGGCATCCCAATTCATATACTAAAATTTAGAATTTTTATATGTGAAAGAAATGAGAAATGCGTAAAAGAAATAGTGATTGACATAAACTCAGTACAAGAAATAAAAATAAACTGTGTTTACATGTTAGTCGGCTGTGCAAAGTCACGAATTCATTTAGGAGGCTCTGTGTGCGCGTGTTCGATAGGGTCCTTGTAGATATACAAGATTTACCCTTATATAAATTTAAGAGCATTATTAAACAATCACTCAATAAAAAAGGGTATTACATAATTTTAGAGTATTTAAAAGACAAATATCCATAGACATAGGTGGCTCGACTTCTCACCGGGCTGTTTCGTTCATCAATGGTTTTATATTTGTCTTGGTTATGCATGATGAAGTTAGAAAAGACCTACCCTTAAGTTTCTTGCTCTTCCTACTTAAGGTAAAACTGCCTTCCGAACGAGCGGTAAAGTGTAAAATCGCAAAAAATTAAAATGTATTTCAAGTGTTACTTTATAACCTATGAAATAAAGATATTTTGATTTAGAACTTCAGAGGATGATGGAATGCGATTGTCAAGTAACCTCTATGGATCAATTGAATACAATCAACTTTGGCAATTATGTTAATTTAAAACGATCGAGTCTGTGACGCTGTGACGTCAAAATTACAGCTGAGGGCGCGGAGCGGCAACACGCCTGATGTGATAAATTATTTGGATGTCAGTGACGCCGGGTCGATAGTTTCGTTAACGTGATTGACAGCAGTACGATCGTTTAAAAATTTTGGAGCACTGTCTGAAATGAAGCGATTGATGTAATACTCCGTCGCATTGACATATCAACGAATTGGGCAGTTGCATGAGACTCCTACGAATATTGAATCAATCATCCGTCGATAGAAAATTTTCCATATAAAAAAATTCATAGATTGTTATTATTTTATCTCTAGGCGGCGAAAACAGTCACAATTATATTTGTGAAACGTTCAGAGAAATATCCGGATCATAAGGAGAGAAGAAGGAGAGAAAAATCTTTTTCGTCTCTTTATCTTCTGAGGATAAAAAAAATATCCTTCAGTTTTTTTTTCCATGTTTGCTTAACGACTTGAAACGTTACCCGATTCAATTAAGATGTTAACCCCTGGAAACATTTCGTAATTTTCAATTGTTAACGCTGGCAGGGGTGACCGGTTTTAATTAACACAGCTTCGATTACTGCGAAACTAAAACGGATGGCGTCAAAAACACCTACTCTTCTTCAATTCCCCCATAGCAGTACATCGGAAGTTTTCCTAATTAATTGTAAAATTTTAATCATGGCACTGGCATAACTAAATTGTTATGGAGCGTTTAATTTCCATGCAGGCGCCCTCCGGCGGCTGTAAATGCGTTATTGCAAAATTTTAATCAGGGGTGTGAGGTCGGAATTATTAAATTATGCAGCCCTGTCGTATGCACTCGCCGACTGTAAATCTTGCACGTTTGTTTAGGCGATGGTCTTATCCCTAATTTTGCAAGATATTGGGCTCGTAATGCACATTAGCTTATGTCGAACAGTTGTGCCAAAACGTTGTTATCAGCATGGACGTTATGTTAAGAGGCAGATTACAATGCATCTTACAACGTGATTGTTACATATTAAATATTATAATATACTTAAAATGAAAAGTATATACGATGTAAATATAATAGATTCGATACACTTAAGGAGTAAACTTTCATTGAAACTATTATTGTTGAAGTCGTAAAATGAAATCGTTACGACGTCTAGACTGAACTATTATGAGACGTTTAATTTTTTTATATATTTTTGTTAGAGTTTTCATTGTCTTATCGACAATCATCGTAAGAAATTTCGGAATGAGGTTAATGGTTTAACAAAGAGCAATTTTGTTTATCGGTTTAATATCTTGTATGTGTATTATGTGAGTTTCTTTCTAAGTAATATTCTACACGTGAAACGCGTCGTTAGATTTTAACTGCTCTGATATCAATAGAGTTGTCTCTATTCTATGAATATCGATAAATGTGCGGCAATTACTGCAAGTCAATATGCCGTCCGCTAGCTGTCATTTGCAGAGAAAATTAGTAATGAAATTATAATATGGCGAATAAAAAAAACCAAATCTATAAAAGCTACGTATGTATACGTATATTTTATGAATACTTAACACAAATAACATGTTATATGTTATGTTATTGTTGTACAGAACACTCGGCGGTCTAGTTTGATTTGTACTAGGTAGTTTTTTTTTTTAATTCATTTGTTTCCCCTGACGACATTCGTTTCAAAATTTGTACGTCATGACGCAAGGTGTGCTCCGTATTAGAATTATGAAATAATAATTATTACGAAAACTTTTCACGTAGATGCCTCGCCTACGAATTAAACGACCAGGCTACTTGTGCATCGTTTTTCCATGAATCATATGCGATCGGAAATGAAATTCAGTACCTCGACCTGGCGTGACATTTACGATGTGCAGAAGTCATCGATCGCTTGCCGACAACATAAATAAGTGAATATTTAGAAGATAATGTACTTGAAGGCTCGAAGTACACATAGTAACAAGCTAGATGAATCGTGTTCAAGATCGAATAATTCCACGAAAACGGAGCGCCCAGGAATATTTAATTAACCCACCCCCCGATTAAACTGCGCGGAGCACGAGATCGGCTACATCCAGGAATTTAATTCGCGGAGAGCGGGGAACGCGAAATATTTATTTACACTTTTTGCATTTAAACTCTTGAGCGCCGCCGACGTGGAGACAGCTCCCGAAAATACTGCTCTCGGATTTCATTTGGAACGCCCTCCGAAGTGATTGAAGGGAGGTAAACTCCGAGCCGCTTAATTAGAAGTATCGCAAAAGTCGTCCGTGCAAATAAATGTCTCAGCAGAACTAATCTAATAAACGAAACGTCGATCGAAACTAACTTTTTCGTTGAAATGGCGCAACTTGTTGCATCCGTCACAATCTAAATGCTGAAAAAGATTTTTTATGAATCAAAACCTTTCTAAAAAAGGTCTAATATTTGGATTGAAATTGGTGAATTTGAAAATTTTTAACTTTTTCTTTCACAGCTAAACAAATTTACGCTGAATTAAATCATAACACATATACGCTTAGAAAGATCGAAAGGAAAGGCAAATTTTTAACTTTGTCAGACATCAGAAAAACCACAACAAGTTTACGACTGTTTCACTCGTGACTATGTGATACTCGTGTGTTTATTGTTTGAGTTGTTTAAGTAAAATTTAGACTTTTTTTAAATGTTTTACAGAATTTCGTAGTATCATTCTTAATCGGTATATAAGATATACCGATTAAGAAACCTTTTGGAAAAACATCCCACTTTATTAATTCTTATAGATGGATTCTCTCCTTTACCACTTTAACTTGGTAACTTTCTGATGTATATCAACTTCCCTCAGTACATTTCAAGGTTTTGACAATATGAATTTTAGTTCGGAGAAAAATCCACCTCATAGCTTTCCACCGCACGTCAAGTGGCTCGAAGGCGTATACGAGACCGACGTCAAAGGATTATATTTTCACTGGTAACACACACTGTTTAAAAAGTTTCATATTTAGTCCAGCGCCTAAAGCTAAGGGTCTTCGAATGCAATATTCCTCCATAGGTGTGTTTTATTCAAAGATTGTCTAATCTTTCTTACACTGCCAGATCCAGTTAAATTTTTCCTGTGATCTCTCTATTGAAGTCGGCCTAATGATACAGCCACTCGTTGCCATCGAAAAAATCAATTGGGAAGTTTTACTATCATTGTAGTGGGTATAGCACATGCATCCAAAACAATTTTCATTTTATCCATCTTAATTTTTAGATTCACTACTTGAGAAATTATACTGAGATAGCTTAAAATGCTTTGGAACTTATTCAGTCATTTTAATACCTATAATGCTGTCCCATCAGCAAATCGAGAAGTTTGTGGTGTATTCGCCATTAATGTTGATACATATCCTTTTCAATGAAAAGTTTTGCTTCGTTTTTGAATACAGTGCCAAAATATTTCCAAGATGCGACTTTTTTCTGTATTTTCTTTTTAATTTAAATCAATTTTTTTACCATATAATGAACAAAAAAAAAAAATGTTTGTAAAGTTTAAAGTTAACTTGCAAATAATTATTGTTAAAGTTGCAAATTCGAGATTTGCCTTCTGCATCGCAAAACAATTGAATAATATAAAATAATTTCATAAATTAACACCTCCAGAAGAGGAAGGAGAAAATTGTATTTCCACACATATTTCATTCTTCCTTCAAAACAATTGAATAGTACATAATTGTTTGTTAGTTTTATCGAAGTTGTCAAGGCTATGTGTGCTAAAAATATTTTCTTCACTTATTAATAATCTCTCTTACAAATACTTTCATTTATTATAGTCTTTACTCTATTTACAAATTTTTGACGGATTTTATTATCCATCTGTTAAATATCGGTAAAAATAGTTTTACAGCAAACCAACTGCCCGCTGTTTGTTTCCTCAGGCATAAGCTATATACCAAGATAGCCTATTTCTAGCAATACATAAATAGTACCAAGATTGAAATTGAATCTAAATACCGATTCCTTAAAATAGCAAGATACAAAATACTCATCAGCCACTTATTTATAGACAATAGGACATTGAATCGGAAACCAAACTCGCTCCTAAGTTAAATCAGGCACGTACGACGGCAGGATCCTATTGAAATTAAGGGCCTCGAATCTGAGCTCATCAAACATTAAGCCCTTACGTGGCGGGCCGCTCCCCCCGCCCCTTCTAACCTCCGCTAAATAAATAAGCCGAGCAAATGAAAAACATCCACGTCTGTTCGAACGGTGAGAATTCGGCCGCTATAATAAATATGCATGCCGCGTCTATGCCACATCCTCTGTGATTAGTCTGCGCTAGGGGGACCATAGAGGGACGGGGGCGGGGGAGGAAGGGAGTGAATGATACGACTAGGTGAGTGAATGATAGCGCGGGGGCGACTCGCGAGCGGCTAATAACGCGAGGTGTCTCTCGTATCGCGAGACGGCCGCTCCGATATTGCCAATATCGGGGAGTCGAGGGGAAAAGGTGGAATATTCATTCCGGTGCTTAGTCTCTGTTGCAGTTTATCGGTCTGTGCTTAATTCGCCGCCGCCCGAGCTCGGCGTAAGCGTACAACTGCAACTTTGTTGAACATCGCTTCATGCTTCATGTGTGTTCGTGGTCCACGAGAGGAAACTATGAGGAGCAAAAATTGCTTTACTTACTCAATATCTCCATCACCATATCCTATCTAAACAACAAAATTGTGCTTGTTATGTGCGTAAATAAGACAATCGAATTATTTATTGATTTTTTTCCTCAGAAGGGTAGCCAGGGACCACCGTTTTCCACTTGGTATTGTTGCATACTTATCTGTCTTGCTTCACTGACGTTCATCACTCGTTTCGAACAAGCTCGTCGGTTTCGGATGATTAAAACTTAGCCCTTCTTTAATATGCCAACATTTTGGTAGGTATAAGATTTTCTAGGGCTACCCTCCATCACACTTATTTTCTCTATATATTTGTCGTTCTTTCTTGATTGATAGATTTACAATGGTCTAATCACCGCAACATGCCTTTTTCTACTTTACTCAGTACGTCTTGTTTCATGCCATACTGTTATTTCACATCACTATTCCTGTTTTATTTGTCAAAGACACTCCATACATACTACGCAGGCATCACATCTCCACTTCTCTACATTCATTTTTATTTCTACCACGTCCAACTTTCATTGTACCATATACATAAGCATTAAGACTAAATTAGGTTTAATAGATTGTATTTCTTAAAGAAATTAACCCATTAGTAAGATTCCACTTACAAATACAATGTATATTAATGTCGAAAATAACAGTAGAGCGAATTTTATATTAAACATTTTAATTCAAACTTATTAAATAAAGTTTATCTAATCTCACTCCAGTATCGAAAAATATAGAAATAAGCATATGTTTGCATTTATTTTTTCAGTATTATTACTTAGAGCTCTTGAAAATAATGGTGAAAAATAACTTGCAGGAAGATTCTTTTTAAAAAGATTACCCTAAACAATATTTCATGAATCCACTTCACATGTCCGTTCGGAGCGGTGCACAAAAGATTAACCGTGCATCGGGCCCGGCGTACAACTTACTTCCAAATAATATTCGACGGGTATGACTAATTCCGTCCCCCGAGTGGCCTCTTCCACGAAAAATGCGAGTGCATCGAAGGAGAATGTTCACTTTACTGCACACGCTGTTTGGGGGGGACTGCGCGAGTTACACGCACCGGCGGGGCTGGCGCGCCCGACGGCGGAATGACTCCCATGACAATGGAAGGCTTTTATTGTGATAGCGCACAAAGCCGCCACGATTACCCCAATCTCGGAGAATATTTTATCAAAAAAAACCTGAAACGTTCCATATGTGCATAGGATTATTTGATAAACAATTACAATTTTGAAAAGGGACAAACAGAATGACAGATATTGTATACATCGCAAAGTTAATCATTGAGAGCTACAATGAATAGTAAGTGTTAGAAAAATTTATATATTTTCAGCTTCAACTTTACATTTTGAAAACAGTGTTGAATTCTAGATACTTGTGTATGTATGGGAACTATTTACTCGGTTTAGGATTGTTCAATTGGTTGCGATGGAATTTCTTAACAACTTTCAGGAATTACGTGTTTAACTAAATTTTGAAATGGTTTGGTTGTTAACAAAATAAATAATAACTAAATAAAAATTAATTTATGAAAAAATAAATTTCTATTTTCTTTATTGTCTTCAACATTTAATAAGAACGTCTCATCTTTTGTAGATATTTGTGTAAATATTTGAGATCCTTTGTAGATATTTGACTTTTTTTTGTTTAAATATAAAAAATAATTGCCACATAAATATTTATTAAAATGCAACTACCGTATGTTTGTCGTCGCGAAAATTTTAAAGCAGTCCTTTGATTAACATGAAATTTTGACCAAAAGTTACATTCAAATGCACATGTGTTTTATTTTCATAACTAGTAACATCTGTTCCCGACTACGTCAGCATATTTGTATCACTGAACCGAACTGCTACACCGATTCAATTCTTTTACTCAAAGATAGTAACAATTATAAAATGACGTAAATACACAGGATGGAATCGTTCACGCATCTTTTCGCAAATACTCATAATCTCTTTCTTTTTAAAAACAACTTTGCCATACACATGGGCGAAGCTGGAAACGAAAACACAGTTTAATAAACATACAATATACAAAGTATTATTATAGTTGTTATTTGAACGTTGCCTATTTCAAAATTGAATTTCTAATATCACGTTCAAAACATTTAAACTGCCTATCGTAGCCGTCGAAACCGCGAAATATTCGAGTCCCAAAGAAACCTTTCGGCTGGCTGTACGCGGAAACGCGCGGCAGCTCCCATCGGAGTCTCGAACGAGTCCCGCCGTCCCGCACACACGGCCGCGGCCGACCGCTAACAGCCGGTTATTTATTGTTATTGGTTGCCGATTGCGCGCGAGGCGTCGCCCAATCAAATTACAGTGTCCTGAACAAATTTCAATTTTCAATTATGACCCACTCCCGCTCCCGGGGAGCCTCCTGACTTATTGCTAGAATCGACGCCGCCTTCGCGCCGTATTTCGAAATAATTATCTGTTCTACTGCGCTATATAATTCCCGTTACGGGTATTAATTTGTTCCGTGAATTCCTCAATTTAACGCCGTTTGCGTTGTACAAATTTGAAGTTGTATCTAGTTTTCTGGCTCGGATTACATTCTAAACATACAATTTCGTTTATTCCCGCTATTCACTGCTACGTCCAAATAATTATATAGAGTATTTACCTTGAATTATAGTGAACAATTTTGTTAGTCCAATTTATAATTCATTTAGAATTTTAATTTTTCTTTATGAATGTGTAACACAAAATTAATGTCATTATTCCTAAAATAAAGAGGACCAAAAAGAAAAATCACATACCTAAGTGCTAAATTGACACAAGTTTCCTGATAAAGTAGTATCAATATTGGATATCTAATTAGACGTCTTAAAGTTGAAATCGCCTACAACTTCACTATTTTCGTACTCATTAGTTTTCGATAAATATTAATAAACAATTTTAATTTTTGTCGTACGTAGCTCCATATATCAATGTTTACATGAAGAATCAGCTCTTTCGGCGCAAATTGATTTTATGGAGTATTAAATTCGCCCTGACACTTATTTTAAAATGTTTATTAAGTTATAAAAAAAAAATTATTTCTTGAATCGAGCTTAGAAATGTGAAATGTTTAAAGGAATCAAATACGTTGAAAAGGGTCTTAAGAAATACCAAACCCATAATTTTTTAAATGAAACTCGGTTACATTATATTTTTCATTAAAAACATGGAAGCTCACAAAACATATTCAATGACCCCACACTCCTTAATTATTACTCTATACTTTGTTTATTACTGCAATATGGAGAAATTTATATAAAATCTTTTTTTTCCCGTTTACTGTATTTAGGTAAAATATAGTTTTGTTTTGCTATATTTATGTCACTACTGCAAACACTATTTATTTCTCTTGAATTAAAATATTTTTTAAAGGAGATTCGAAATTATATAAAATGACGTTCAATAAAATAGAATAAAATACTTGAAAATCTTTTTTTACAAATGCAGTGTTTTTCTTCGAAATTATCTTTAAATATTTAAATTTGAACGAGATGCGCATCTTGACTGAAAGCGCTGTTTGTTAACTTTTAGCAAATAACTTTACAACGCATTAACAACGAACAAATAACTATTTTATTTATTTCATTTCACGAGGTTCTTCAACGACCTGACAATGCTCGATCGCCTTTTCTATCCAATTTGAATTTCGATAAAGTTCCAACACGATCAGGCTATCACTAGATTTCAGGCTCTGGCGCCGGCGACCTGCGCCCGTAAACGAATCCGCCCCGAGCTCGGCGACTCGCGCGCGCCTTTTCCGGCTCAACGGGCGCGAACTGCAATAGGATCGCACGCCGAGCGCCCCCGAACACTCGGCCACATCTCACTGTCGCCTTCCGAGGGGGTCGCGCACCTGAAACGTCCACTGTTAAATTTATTTTTCAATAACGCCGGACCCGCGGACTCGCACACCGATTTCGTTGCTACGGTCGAAGGGATATGATTCCACTAATTCATTTAGGGCTGAGTAAATAAAAGTGCTGCCGGCAAACGAATAGAGTTCAATTTCGGTCGGCGGACCGAATCGCGGCCCCCGAACGTTCGAGGTAGATCAGAGAGGACGCCACCGGCGCGGAAAGCGAGATCCTATGATTGAAGTTTACGCAATCCGCTCCGTTTGCTTAAGATTTTATGTAAATTATTTTCTAAGAGCTCCGGCTCGTCCGAGGCGCGCCTCGCGAAGGCCTGCGTCTCTCCGAGCGCCGGCAGTTTTTGAGCGGAATCGAAATCGTTAGCGTCTAGCCGAATTCAGAAGGAAATATTGTATGTGCCATTTCTGAATTAAACCTTTTTACTAGCGTAAAATAGACCTTTTCTTACCGTGGCACGTTGAAGAAATTACCCGCTTAAGGAATATTAAAGGTTAATATTTATCGATCGAAATTAAGAAATTTATATATAATCCGCCGGTCTTTCAACAGGATACTATATATGACGCCGATGAAGCTTCATTCACACGCGCTTAATCGATGCTAAACCAAACGCCAAATCCGTAGACTGAGATATTATCGGCTGGTAGATGTTTACAAAAAATCACATTGTGGAATATATATTTACTGCTGGATGCTACGATGATTATTGTGGTTTTTCAAATATCGTTCCCCAATCCTTAAACGTACTTTTGTTCGGTAAATGTACAAGTTTAATGGAACAACAATTATTTTTCTCGAAAACAAATCTTACAATTAATTTACAATGCAACATTTGCAAAACTCAAACGTGTGCGAGGTCGAGCCTGTATTGCGGATATCTAAGACCAATATCGCTGGAATGATTTAATTTTGAGTTACAATCAATATGTAGTTAAAATGAAAATAGGACAGAAAACTTGTGTGTGTGGCCTACCAGACACTACGCATGGTCACGCGCCTACACATTTTCACATATCTTATTATGATTAAATATGTGTGCACGTGCTTTTTAAGATACTATTTTTGTTCCGTTTTCTATATCGTCGGAATTTTAATAAGTATTAGGTTACTTTTTTTGCATTTAAACTTTGTGAATAAACGGATACTTATTTTATTTTCAATATTATTATATAGGCACATTTTTTATATACACAATAGTGTGAGAAGACATACCTTAAGTGGTAAACGTCTTTTTTTTTTTGTAACAAGTCGTTGTTTTCTCGAAAGCGATGATCAAATATTGTATTAATGTCGTATTTATAATGAACGATTGTCTGACCTTTAGCGATTTCCTGTTAACAAACCAATCAGTAGTCGAAATTTTAAATAAAAGAAATAACAAAGATTTAAAATACCTCTTTTTGGGCTAATTCTAATTTTATCATATAGAATCTCACAGAACCGCCCCAGAATGTAAAGCAAAAAGTATTACAGGTTGCCATAAAGAAAAATATACTTAATGTGTTGCTGGCTGAGATAATATGTCTCACAATTTTACATATGAATTATTTTTCTAATTCTTCCACTAATCATCCATCAATTAACCATCCATTCCGTTAATCTGTGGTCTCTGCTTACCCGTCTGGGGAATAAGCTTGAGTTTATAATAATAATAATGATTATTATAATCCCAGCCAACAGCATAATTCCGTTTAGGTTCGAGAATAAAGCTTTCGATTATTCGATCGTCATTGCAAGTTGGTAGCATAATCATAGAATAAAAACTCGAAAAGTAAACCGTTGTAAAGTTATAAGAAACTTTAATAATATCCCAATGAACCTGATTTCATAGGCTACCACATAAAGAATGGACCAGTTAGTGAAATATAAACCATAAATATGACTGAACCATTTATCACGTGTGTTACACCTTAATATATATATATAGATTTTCCGAATACAACCCATTTCGTATGCCGTAAAACACGCCGATATGTCTCCCGCCCGCCAAATATTTACGAATAAAGAAAGCTCGCCCTTAAAACGCACGGGCCCGATAGTCGGTGACATCATGGGCGGGGGGGCCGGCGGCGTACGAATCTCGCGCAAAGAAGCAATATGGGAAAAGTATAACAATAAAACGACGGAAATACCTTAGCTCCGATACGCTCCGGGAGACGAACAAGAGTCAGGTAACGATATCCATTCGCGGCACCCGCTGTATCAATATCTGAGGAGCCACGCCGGAGGATCTATAAGGCGCGATAGTTTGCGCGGGGACGGCGCGCGCGGCCGTCGTGCCGTGCGATCTCGGATGTTCGGATTCTGCGGCACGTTCCAAAAGAAATTACATTGATATTGACGTGATCGATAATTGATTAGTAGCGAATCTATTCCGTTGCATTTAATACTGTCGTTTCTTTGTTTTACTGATCGCCATACAGACAATTCAATTGTAGATTGATCATTGAAACTGTATAGCTCAATAGACGATTGTGAAGATTTTAAAATATAATATTTGAAAAATGTAACGTTTTCTGCTCGTGCGTCATTTTTTATTGTAATGAGTTTGTAAAGTAAAATAATCTTGAAATTCAAATCAAATTTCCAGTCACGCATTAATTAATTACGTCATATATTCAAATATGTGCATATTTTTTGTCTCTATTAATTGGAAAAAATATTTTCTTTCATTTTTATCAAAATCACAAAAAATAGACGTACCCTAAACCTTGCTCCTGTTTAGTTTTACATCGCAAAAAGAACAAAAATTGTAAAAAGTAAATGATTTATATTTGTATTTTAGTGTAGGCAGAACATTGAATTCATAAGGTCATTTTAAACATGAAAACCCTAACAGAATCTTGAAAATTTTGATGACGTCACGAAGAGTTCGATGAATCCGAACCGATAATACAAACGCAATAAATAACCTCCTACTTGGAGCGTTCCGCAGAGAAACGAAATTTGGCCGTAAGCGGCCCGTCAGCGCGGGACGCGGATAATCAATAAGGCGTTTAAATAAAACGTACCTTCTGGGCTTCATAAAACTGATATCCGAAGAGGCCGTAAATGGCCTTTTAGCGTTTCGTCGTCTCCGATTTATTTCTAGGAGGACGGCTTTTTTTCCCTTCCCTCCCGCCCCAGGAGTAATTCCATTTCGCTAGCAGCACGCGCCATTAAAGAGCCGGCGCGCCCGCAATCTTACGAGATCGAAAATCAAACAAAACAAACGGATGTAATGCGATACCATCCGTTATTAAGACACAAATGTGACATTAGAGGGAAATAAGGCGGCGGGGGGGCGCGACGTCGGCGGCGCGGGGCGGGGGGAGGTTACGCCCGCAATAAAATTTTATACACCTTAATATTTCGGCGAAAGATGAGCCGAGGCGTGTGCGAAATTATGTACGTGGAGAGGAGGAATTTACAGCCGCGCTGGGCGGCGGCGGTTTTTCGCAACATAGGGCGGGCGAGGGGCTCTGACGCGCCGCGGGCTGGACAGCGGGCGCCGGCTGGACGCGCTTTTGAAATAGGCCTCTGCCCTTATGCTTATTACTTTATGGATAGTTTTGATGTTCCGTTCTAAAATATTTGATGTTACAACCAGTGTATTTGAATCTCGACGATTTATTTGCCTATACTTTCAATCAATGAGAATGAATCTTACATGATGATCGTAACTTAAAAATTAACCTAGGTACGGGTAAATCTATTTTCAAAACTTATAACCTGTTGATTTTACCTTTATTACTATTTGTGACAATAAATAATTAGTGAATTTATATGTATAATACATTATTTTTAAAGTGTTATGCATAATACCATTCAATATCCACCATTTCGCAATTTTATACTCGAATTGATTAGATGCTGGATACTGACGGGACCGAGTAACAAAATAAAATACAATTATACATTTTTCGTAATATTAGAATCACTGGTAAACTTGTAGATTCTAGGGTGCCGCGACCGCCGCCTCGTGACGGGCCATCGTGGAAGGTTTTGAGATCCAAACTTCTGGACGTGAAATGAAGATTACGGATCAGCAACGCTCCTGCACTGAGACGAGTAAAACCTGACACGGAAAGACACAAACAAACATTGATACCGATGAACAAAACCGCCGAATATCCTAAAGCACAAAAACGAACGCACACACACAAAAGCTCCACTTTCGTGACAGCAAAAGAAGGCGGAAGACAAGAAAATTAATCCCCATAAACGCATCGGGAGCACGGCTCTCGAACGAGCGTGCGCGCCGCTCCGCGAATAATTTATGGAAATGAAATTCGGCCGAGTACACATCACTCCTTTTCCTGTCGGGGCCGCCCCGACATCTCACCTGAGTGTTTTTATTGCCGCGCGTATCGCGCCTTCATCGTCTCTCCGCTAACTTTGACGTTTGAAAGCCGCTAGTGTGTCGCTTAGCCTTAAATTTGGTATAATATAAATATACGCTGTAAGGCTGTGAAATATGGTTTTTCGTATTAGTATAGATTTGGGCTTTTAAGGTATATAAGTGAGTGCTCCTTCTGCTCGTTGTAACTACTTAGAACCGCTGGATGACTTTTTAGCATCAGAATTAAACTTGACAGGCTTATAGTTTTGTTACTGAGTCGCAAAGAAAAGAGCTTCGTATAACAGGCTACCCAAAAATCTTATGAAAACCAGTTTAATTCGGATGTAGAAGAAATATAGAGATTCTAAATTTTTTTTTTAAAACAATGTTAAAATAATCTGTTTAACTGAAAAATAGATCTACAACTAGAAAATTTTCGTACAATGTTTTTGTACGAATTCGTATGTCGAATAAAAGGAAAAAAAAAGAAATATTTGAGAGACTTCAAATGATATTCAAAGACAAAAGCCTTTCCAAAGAATTGTTTACCTCTGATTCAACGAATTAAGGCGCGGTTCATTAACTTGGCGGACGAAGAAAAAAGTAGCTGCTCTTTGACGGCTGTCACAGAAGAAAATGTGTTGACAGTGAAATAAATCATTGGAAAAAATAATTGAGTCATATGCGAAGAAATTCAGCATATAGTTTAGATTGGATCAAAAAGTGTGCATGAAATCCTGCTTAAATCTTCGCGTAAATCGGATAGATTTATACTGGATAATGCACAATTTAACGCAGGCTTAGAAAAATAGGTTTAGTTAAAACGGTGCTGAGGCATGATGGCAAAATTTAGAGCGAATTCAATTCGGTGTATTTACGATATCGTTAGTAGAGGTGAATCATTAATTTATCAGTACAATCCAGAAACAAAGCATAAGACTATCATGCGTCTGTTTTAAAATGAACCAACGCCTGCCAAAGCGAAACGACCGAGAAGTGCACGCAAAATTTTGATAACCAGTATTTTCTTTGATGGGGTTATCTGGTGTCGGTACCACACCATTTATTTGTCTGTTAATTGTTAGAAACTATTGTGATAGTTTTAACGGCTGTCACAGTAGTAAAAATTACTCTCACAGCAGTAAAGACTTTTTGTTACTTAGTTTTTACTACTGTGAGTAGCAGCGACTGAAAATTGACCTCTGTGGATTACTGTTTCAAGGAATTTTATGGATAGTACACTAGTGTAAATTATAGATCATCCCTTTCTCAACCCCGTTTTGACAACGTGTGACTTTTTTTCCAAAAATAAAAAATCAGAGCGTGGGTATAAACAGTTTTCACCACCGGGAAATGCATTGACCGTATTCAAAAAGTCGGTCGATGAAGTGTCCGATCCGAACAGAAAAATGTTTTGTAAACTGATTTAGTTGTATAAATTTATGCAGATAAAAACAGAAAATTCTTTGAAAAGATATAACACAAAATAGTAACTTGTAATATGTTTTTTTGTAGAATCATTAACTTTTCCGAGTCCCCCACTCATCAGTTATAATTTAATTAATATCAACTTGTTCCAAATCATCCTATCAATTAACAACTATGTATACAACTTTAAGATAATTTTTGTATGTTGTAATATAACGTTAGTTATAAAAAGTTATTAAGCTAATCTTATATATATTTGCACCTAAATGGGTGATACTTGATCGCTCACTCAGTAGGACATGAACGTATTATATTTAAAACAACTTCAATTCCTATGACACGTAAAGGAAACGCAATCATGTCCCGTACTTTTAAATTAGTTTCAGTAACTAGATCAATAGCGGAGACGCCTTCTGCAACGGAACAAAGAGTTATAGGGCTCCCAGAAGTACGGAACCATCAAAAGTTCTCTTTATTAGTCCCCGCCCCCCGCCGCCCGCTCCCTGCGAGCGTGCCCCAATGTCTTTATGGCGAATTTTCAATCTGAGCCTGGACGGAAACCAATAAGAAATCAACTATTCGGCGCCGGAGCGCGCGCATCGGCAGCGACGAGGGGGGCTGCTTTACGACTTCTTTTACGATTCGAGGTGCATTCGGAATTAGTCCGGGCGTCGCGCGCTCCGAGAGCCTTTCCGTGTCTGTCCCGATGAATGGGGAAAGGCTTACAATGAGCAGAACGCCACGAGGCCTGTTTCAGTCGAGCGCAGCTTCTTCCGTCGACTCTCCTTAAAACGTCAATCGATAGCGCCGTCGGAAGGCTCCGTTCTGAAATATGCCTTTCGTTTCGGCTCGAGCTGGAACGTTTTTCAAATAGTCTCGCGATATCTTCTAACGGAACACGTTACGTATTTTCATGCTTGCATTTTTTGAGTTTTTTTTTCTGTATGAGTTCTTTTTTAATATCACAGTTGGATGCCGGATATGACGAAATACGACAATATGTCTGCTTTCTTGAAAAATTTCAAATTCGAATGCACATTTCTAAATGGAGTTTTTCATGTATTTAAAATCAGGGACACGTATTCCAACATATCAGCTCATCATTACATTATGTACATACGTTTATACAATCACCATTAAATATTCATGAAGTAATTAACATGAATACAAAATCAAGTTGAAGTAGGACCCATGTAAATCGTTACTATTACTAGGTGGCATCGCATACTCGAATCGACCCGCTAACATCGCATCATTTCCGAGACACATATAATTCAAATTTGATATCGATGATGTTAAGTTATTCAGTGTTATTTCATTTATGACCGTTCACAGAAGATATTTTAATTTTCAGTCCGTAATACGAACATTATTATACTAGACAATAGCTTTGTCAGCACGACGACCGGTTAAGTAAACGAATTGTGAGACGAATTTTTGTGACTGTTTACAAGTCACTATCGCTGTGTGCTCTGTGTCGTTTTTAAGCTCTTTTGATATGCAAAATTATTGTGTAATTGCAGCGTACGTAAAAACCGGTACAGCCGGCGGCGCCGAGACAATTTGAAATATGAAGAAACGTAAAAATTTAAAAGGCCGTAAACCGCCTTCCTTTGTAGTCGAAACCGGCGACGAGACACGAAATAACCGCGCCGATTAATGAAACCTAAAAAGATATATAAGGCGTCATAAAGCGTAGAAGAAGCGAACGGCGGCGGCACGGCGCGGCAGTCCGCTTTAATACTTTATTACGCAGCGTATGAGATTACTCGGTTTGCTTTAACGGCGCGCGTTTAATCGCTCCTAAGTTTAAGGGCGTCCTCCTCTCTCAATTTAAACTCGGCATTGTGAGGGTCTAGCCGCGTTAAAACGCAGGTTTAAAACTGTTTACTGTACGCCATGTACGAGTAACAGCCAGCGGTGGAGGCTACGTCATTGGTGACAAAAAACAATCAGTCGACAACCTTCGAACTTCGAACCCGACGATGTGACGCCCTCGAGAACAGTTTCTCCATGGGAGTAACTCTATCATTCATTACGATGACGCGGACAGCCAGTTATATATATATATATATATATATATATATATATATATATATATATATATATATATATATATATATATATATGTATGTATATTAATATATATGTATATATAGTATTCTAGGACACTCCTATATATATTATAATATACAGATTCTTTGCTAGGGTGTCATATTAAGCCCGCTGGAATGCAAAATAATTTATCGATGTGTTTTTAAATCGAACCATACCTATACAAGCCTAAACGTACGGTTCAAATAATGATTAATCGATTTTTAGGGTTTCGTAGAAAAAAGCTAAGAAAAAACTCTAATAGTTTTGTGTTATGTAAAGAAATATATTAAAAAAAGTAAATTGTAAAGATAGCTTTCCATGCATAAAATTGTGTAGAATTTTTTTCGCACATGTGTGAGTTGGTGTTGGATAGAAATTCAAAAATATATTCCAAATTCTTAAGTGGATTTTCCTCTTATATGTATATTTAACAATTTATTAATTTCTAAGGTCCTTAAATTTGCATCCCCCTCTAACTCTTGAATCATGTTTTTTAAGAATCTGAAAAAAAAAATACAATTATCAAGCTCGTAATAGGTACTCTTTCGTTGTAAGTAAACGACAGTTTTGGTACACTTCAGCATTCAAGGGCTTGCGATCTGAAAATGAACCGTCAATAACAAGCTTGATGATATATTTCATTAAAAAATTGCAAATATATTTGCATAATTATTTAGAAAACACATAAGAGAGACGCTTCAACATAAGCCCTTCGTGGCAGAACCCGTCAAAGCCTTTCATTCCATCCCAACTTCCGCCCAAAACTTACCCTCTGCTCTCAACTACCTCTGCCCAAAGTAAGGTTAATAAAGTAAGAAAAACACTATGAAAAACCGTACTAGAAATTATTCATCAACTGATATTCTTTCATGCAGCCTTAAAGCTGGTTCTTATTAATAGATTTCATTATTTTGAAGAACAGGGACGTAATTTCAATAACTTTTCAGTTGGACAAATCTGATCATTGAACTTTTTTAAACATAAGTTGCACAAAAGCAGTATTCTAGGTGTTTGCAACCGTTCCAAAAGAATACGAGTGACGAAAAAGGGGTGTCAAAACCGGTTTCAACTTAAGAGTGCACATTACAAGCACAATGAGAGATACTCCATCTGAACCATTCGAGTTGCAGATGTCAAGGGAAAAAATTCTCAACGAGCAAAAACTTATGGGTAACGAACGTCTGCCAGAGAATACCCATACGTAAAAAAATAGGCTGTAGCTGGATGCTTCCATTATCCAGTTTCGAGTTTAACATAAAACAAAAGACGTGAAATCTCGAGGGATAACGCAGTAATCTAAATTTTCCACATTTTCAGGTTTCATTAATTAATATTTTGTTTTACAATTAGTTAGAAAACAATTAATTTTCATTATATTAATATATCACGTCAAAAACACTATAAAATTGATTTTTAGGAGATGAAGTAAAGGTAACACGAAAATCTTTCGGATTTTAGGCTTTTATTAGATTTTTAAGACTTTTAATTAAAAAATGAGAGTTGAGAGACGCTTTTCAAGAACTTCAATGTCTTCAGAATACAAAATTAACTTTTTCTCCTAAATTTAAAATCATAGAAACTATATATAATTTTAAAATATGTTTATAATCACCGCTCGTCAGGTAGGATTAACGTCTAGTGTTCTTTTTTGATAGAATAAAATGGTTAAAGAGAGCCATCTTAAATTTTGATTATTTTTGTATTTTTATTAATACTCAATAGGTCCAGGTTAGAAAAATATTTGAAATCGAACCATATGTTTCGTCTCTAGAACCCTTGAAATAAAATAATCTCCATATACTATATGTGGATAAACAAATAAAAAATATTATTCTCAGAGAGATGAAAAAAAAAAGATTATGAGATGCGATCAAATTACGGCATATACAAATGTTGATTTAAGACGTTACGATATTTTTGTAATATAAAATAAAATATACAATTGAAATTTCAATTGAAATATAATACACGTCATCTCTACACGCGCCTCGCAAGGTTAACAAGTAAAAGCAAACTCGCCGAAGTAACGCGACGAAGAAGTTGATTTTCCGACGCCGTGACTAAAATCCGATAGTCGTCGGAAAACCCGCGGTGACGTGAAACTTTATTATAATTCCTCACCGAAACCCCTGAATACAGTCTCCGCGCACTAAACACTCGTAATGTCGAAGGATTTTAAGGCCGACTCATCTAAACTGATGTTATAAGCAAAGAGATTTGATTTTTGATATATTTGTTTGTAATATTATAGATAATAACTCCGAAATTCCTGAACAAAATTAAAAATTTTCTACATAAACAGAATGTCAAGTTATCATTGAATAACATAAACTATGTTTTATTTTCAAAAAGTTTAGGGATGATTTTGAAAGTTCTGTAATGTGATCCAAGGCGTAAAAAAAGATCTATGAAATTCTTGCCCTGCAAAAATTCGCGATATGTTCAGCTATTATAGTTATGTTACTATAACTAATTTTTCATATTTCTAAAGTTAATATAAACACCAGTAGTAACTAGAGCACGTTATTCGTACCTTGGTGTTAATCCTCATCTAAATAAATCATTTTACATTCACGTCCATTTTCGTACATATAGACTAATTTTTGTTTTATTCAAATCGGACATTCCATTCAAAAGATATCACGAATTTTAAAATAACGAAATCAGTAACTTGGGAAACATAAATCCGATTGAGACAAAAATTGCTCAAATTATAGTGTATTTACATAAACTATATGACCCTTACCCACTAAGAAAGAGTTTTTTGAAATCTACTGTTTGAGTGGCATAAAATGGGGATCAAATTTTGTACGAAACTTTTTTAGCTACGATTTTGAAATTTGGTGTCAATATTGCTTATTATAAATGGCGAAACACGTTTTTCACAAATGTGGGGGGGGAGGGTGGTGGGGTTGTTTATTGTACAAAAATTCTTTCAGATAAAGCTACACTAACTCCAAGTAATACAGCCTACATTTCATTTTGATACTAGCATTTGTCTAGCTTTGTTCAAATTGGAACCGTGCGCACTAGCGGTATTGGAATCAAAAGGAGGACGGACAGCAGAATTAGGTGCGAATCGGGATTAGAGAATCGAGTGCGGAAACTAAATTGGGATCGACAGTGACGAGAAATACGCGGGTGTAAAGCTGGTGGTAGATACATAGACTATTAGTTCAGGATATTTAAGTTATAAAATATATTCGTGGGTTACAGATTATACGATACATACGTATAAATGTACGTGGAGCATTTAGAATGTGTATTAGATTATTGTTTCCTTTGTTTCCTTTTTTTTTCAGAAAATAATTACATGTTTGAAAAAAATAAATAACCAAAAATACAAAATTCTGTTGTTTCATTTGGGTTTATTTTCGATAGCATTTGAAATCCTATGTACTATTAATCAATACAATATTATTATTTCTAAAATAGCCACCTTCCGTCATTATTCAGATCAAAAATATCTTGTCCCAACTGTTCCCAAAGTTTTTTAACACATGATGTTTTTACAGTTTTGATAATAATTTAATTAGCAATATACACAATGATGTTTCTCGGGTACAGAAATAAATACAATTTTTGTATTTAAAATTTAAAAAGTGATGCATCTTATATTACAAGAATACATCTGAAAACGAAAATCAACATTTCTATTGCAAGTCAAACATTCTGCGGGTTAGCTTGCATTCTCTCAACTTACATTTTTTTTTTTGAAGTGGTTGGTGTAATTTTTCCAGTTTGTTTTCCTTACTTGTTTTGTTTGACCATTATTAGATCCTCATTTCAACAACTGAAAATGTGACTCCGCACAGACGGACTGCGGACGAGCTATAGGCCCCGCGCGGCACTGAGACCTGCATTTTTCAGTAGCAGTTTCATGTATTGTGTGATCTACATCCTAAGGATAAGATTACGTTGAATATTGTGATCAAGTCTGCCTGATTTTAGTTTAGAAGTTTGTTGTATAGTTGCTCTTTATACGCATTGCACTATATTAAAACAGTATAGTGATTAATTAGGAGACCGTCCGGTTTGAACGTAATGAAAAAACAATTATTTGGAACTCAAAGAAAGTATTAGAAACTTGCATTCAAAATACGCGAGATAAGTGGATTTCGAAATGGTTGCACTGTAAACATTGTATTGGTGGTTTCATGAAATAAAATGATAGCGGCAGGTTGCACCAAGAGCAACGACATGAATCGCAAAAGTAGTCCTTAGTATTTGACAGATAATGTATGAACAATCCGTCAAATCTTATGGATTACGTTTACGAATTACATTTTAACTTTTGTCGCAATCCGCCGTAAGAGTCATTAAGTTTTCCATATTTTTCTATCATTTAAGATAGTTTCTCAAAATTGACTCACACTCTTATCATTATATGATTCGTTATTTTGTGATTCAAATTTTAATATGCGGAATAATTTTTTTTTGTATATTCATGTGGACCTTTACAAAAACGCATCAACATTTCTTGTTATATGTATACAGAATTATTATCAATATACCGAGAAAAAACGCATAAAAGTTAACAAAAAAAAATGTGCCAAATCAACAAAACTTGTTGGCATATACGACGTACGATCGAATTTAATTGGATTACCGTACTTAAAAATATATCTCATTTTATCCAATTCCCGGGCAGAAAAACAGAAGGCTAATTAAACGAAACCTTATCGACACCATGTTAGTATTGAAGTAATCCATGTTTTAACGTAACCAGAGCTGAGCCGGGGGCGAGTTTTCGTGTAATCTAATTTACCACCTACAATCTAATCGCGTTCGTGTTACGTTGTTTTAATATAACTAGTTTTGTAATGCGCTATTTTCTTTCCTTACCACGTTACGAATCAAAACGAAACTTTGAATGTATACGCGTATTTCCTGTCGCGGCTAATCGCCGGGTGATCCATCAAACGGAACGTTAAGGGGAAAATAGGAGACTTAATCGCGGACTTTTAATAGAGCCACCCGCCGCGGCCGCCGGCGCAACACTTGTTTAGCGATTGATTGATTGATCAGTTTGTCCTTGATTTTGTGCGTGTGCATCTGATTATCGCTACAAAATGTTTACAGAAATATTATGCAACGTGTAGTTAAAGATTCACGTCAATCTGTTTATTTTCCCGTGTAATGATTGAACCCCTTTAAAACGGGTGCGTTGAACGAAATGTTGACAAAATTATTAGCCTGTTATTCGGGAGTTTCGTTTGTTGTATTTTCCTTTCTATTCTTCCTCCTTGGCTCCTACAAAGACAAATTAGAGTGTTAGTATGTTTTTTGCCTTTTAATCACATCGTAGTTCGAAAGCGTAAATGTATTCGCATCAAACATCTGTCAGAGACTTTTGTAGGTGTTTGTTGTGACTTCAGGTTAATGATCTTATGAGCAATAGTAAATCATTTAATTCCCTCGTTTCATTTAAAATTATTAATTAAGAAGTTCGTAAGAAATCGTACCATTTATAGCAAAGTCTGTTAAAATGACTTAAAACGCCTATATAAATATAACATTTGTGAATTTTATAATAATTTGCAAATTAGTAATGATATTTACAATGTGGATCTTATTGCTAATTTTATTTTTGTTATTATGATAATTTATTATGTATAAAATTTTATTCCATTATGACTACATGTATTTAAATAAAAAAAATTTGAAGAATACGTCCTACTGAATATGAACAAATATTAGGGTGATCTCAATAAGATATAGCCTTTTTTTTAGATTTAGTAATTTAAATATAAATTAATTTAATTCCTTTTTTTTAAAGAAGTTATATTTTTTTGTATTTATAACATATAGAAGGAAAGCGAGCAAAGCAAGATAGAAAATGAATAGTGTGCTAACCCCGCCCACCGTTCCCCTAACCAATGTTACCGTGCTCATGCGATAAAACAATTACCCCAATGAAACACTGCCTGCGGCACGTAAAGAATTGATTTACCTACATAAAAATGAAAACGGGTTAGCTTGTGTGCCGGAGGTTGTATTTTTATGAAGTCTTTGGTGTCGTAACGAGTTTCTCGTTATAACTTATATTTTTCTAAATTCTATACTTGTGTTGTCATCTCAAATTTATAAATTCTAAAAATAACGTTTTCGTCATTTAAACCTCAATCTACAAATCGTACAGATTTAAAATTCGCGATTATTACTAATTAATAAGTTTGTAAACCTTGTTTCAGGATAGTTGCGAAAATTGTGATGTTACTCACAATTTTTAAATGAAATAATTGAAATCGTATTTCATTTTGTACGTAAGCCATAACTAGTGTATGAAATTACAAATTATTAGTGTGAAACTATCTTCTTGCAAAAACTACACTTTTAGAGGTACAAAATATATTTATTAAACATATGATAAACTTTAAAAAACTAGCTTTCAGTATATAAATACAGTAAATAAAATATATATAACTTGTAATCTAATACATTAGTAATATTTACGCTTATTCAACCTTAACAAAACCAGTTTAAATTGTATCAATATATTTTTTCTTTTGTTGCCTACATTTATAAACTCTATTCAAAATTATTTTGTTCACTTTCATAATATGTGTATGTGTTATTAAGTAGCCGTTACCCACCCGCTTTGTTGGGCTTAAATAAACATTTAGCAATAATTTTATGATCCAAATATACCCACCATTTCGCTCACACACACACACCCGCACTTTCACGCCTTCCCCTATACGACTGTTTAGAAATAAATAAATATAGATACCTAATAAATACAAAATTAAAAAAATATTTTTATATGATTACCATAAGGTTTATCGACATGATATTATAGCCTATCATCTGCACAATCATATGTTCTTATTGTACACCCATTTTCATCGAAAGCGGCCAAATCGTTTTTAATTTATAAAAAAACGTACAAACAGACAAAAAAAAATAAATGCTATTATCGGGCTCACTGAGTCATAAAACGAATATTTATTACAAAATTTGACAAAGATCTGTATGTACAGAAGATGCCACAGATTTATATAGTAGTGTAGATTATCATGTTTTAGCATATAATAGGTAAGTTGATATAAGGTACCACATCCCAAGTAGATTTTTTTTTTTGTTTATTTATCGACGCTCAGTCGCGTGAGTTCGTTTGTACGACGATCTTGATACGCCCGACCTTCCCTAATTATATATTTCCTAATTACCACTTGTGTGGTTTCTAGATTGGCCAATCGTTGAACTCAAATAAAAATTTGGTTGCCTGTAAAGTCGGTATACGGGCGAAAGTTTTACGTGACAACGACTTTGAATGGTAAAATCATTTTAAGAATATTCATTCGTATGAAATAATAGTAACAATTTAAAACATTTATTTATACAAGAATTATATTTAAAACATTAATTATACAAAGAATCTCGCACTGAATTTTATTAACAAAATTTTATTTTTACCTTTACACATCGTATTTATATACAAATATATACAATAACTTGCAATACATTTGCAAGCTATGCATAATTCTCTAGTTGCGCAGACCGATCATGAGTGGGAGAGAAAGGCATTCGGCGGGCCTCTCTCTCGTTCGGTGACTCATCGTTACGTTACCGAGCGTTACACTTTCATAAGTGACTCCCAGCCGCAACCTAATTTAAGACGTTGTCACGTCAAAGTCTTAATTTTTTATAAGCTCACAGACGTGACATGAGACGTCTCGCATAAGATCATCGGTTTCGGGTGCTTAAAATTTGCCCTTTCCTCGATATGCCACCAATTCGATCGCAAATCAAAGGTTTTTCTAAGACGTCCTTTGCCGGCCCTTCTACTTCACATTCCACTTCGCATCACACTTATAGTTACTGATATTTAAAGCTTCCCTTGGATGCAATTTGCGTAATAACAAGTGCCTGAAGTTAGTATGATAGCTAATAAAGCATAATATGAAGTAATATTAGAATCATCAGTAATATAGATGTAAAAAGCAGGTAGAAGCGTGATGGAACGATGCGGTGAACTTTTCCTATTCCAAATTTATTAAAGTTATTGGGTAAATATTTTATAATAAATCATTAAATATATATCAACTTCAATTCGTAAGATTTTAAAGATAAATTATAACTTATTATAATTAATCTTTCAACATTATTATATAATATAAATACATAACATAATAAAATAAGCCATGAAAATTATGGTTCGATTTGCATGTTATAAAATTTCGGATATTTCATGACTTGTTTTCTGTTTTACTTTTGCACATTGCTTGAAAACGACGTCGTTTTTATAATTTTAAACAGAGCAATTATTTTCATTAATAATTTTGAAGTGAAGCCGGATTCAGTCATTAGTTGAGTTTTTCCAAAACTATTTGACGCGATGTATTATTTGACATTTAAAATTAACATAATTCGATGACTGGAATAAAATCGCTTAATTTTCAAACGTGATTTTTAGTTATCATCATAATCATTGAGTAGGCAATGGAACGTAAACTTTAATATTTAATTTGAGGAAATATAGAAAGATTTGCACAAACGTTTTTTGGTATTGACTTAAATGTTATGATTTCTACGTGTAAAATAAACTTAACATATTTTAACATGAGCTCCTATGTTCTGTTAAGCACGTATTAAAATACCCTTAAATATGATGTATAACGTCGGCTTACGACTAAATGTTGTCAAATAACCTTTCTTTGTAGTATTTAACATTGATTGTCGAAACTGTAAATATCAAATACAAAACACTCTTGATTTTCGTCTGTATTTTACCGACTTCTGAATTTTTACCTTATTTTTAAATTGTTTAGAGAAAGGTAACAATGAAGATGATTTTTTTTTTAATGACACGCGATGAATCTAAATATCTTTTTATTCGACTTCCGCTTTTACATAAATCTTTTCAATTTGTAATTTATTACTGCTGAAGAGAATCTGTTGCAAAAATGCATAGATATTTTTTTCCAAAAGGAATATTAAAATGCTTATAAAATTATATCCATACTAACCACGTCGTCTACTGTCAAAAACTAATGTGCCGTGGGCACATCCTATCCTAAGTTCTAACTTTTGTAAATAAACGTGAATTAGAGGTTGTCATTCAATTAAAAAGGAAAAAAAATATTTGAAAACGTGGCAAAAATATGAAATCAGAAGAATCTTGTTACTAACATTACATTCTATGATATCTTTTTGATATAAATTTTCCAATTGAATACTCTGCTAAAAGTACTTTCAGTGCAAGGATGAATCGACAGCAGGCTACAGAGGAAATCATAAAATTTTATGTCAAGAACGATAGCGAGCGTTCGACAACGGTGAGAATTTACCAGAAAATGTTACACCTTGGCGAGTTTATTGTGAGGCGGTAGCGGGATTGAATTATGAAAAATGCACTGCAACTGAATTTCAGATTCCGACCGAGCGCCCGTCAGAGGACGCGACAGCCGTACGTTCGGAATATTATATTGTGCCGAACCGCGGGACGGTCTAAAACGCCATCTGGTTTCATAAAAATTTTTCAACCTCTAAATGTTCATTGAAACTATATATATTTTAGTCTACACCAAATGTGCAATTACGGAAAATATATAAAAAAAAAATATCGAGCGCTTAATTAATGATGTGACCGTTCGATGACAGGTCGATGTGCTCAGAATTTCGGTTTTCACTTATTCTTGACTTAAGTTTCAAACCGACTATAAGTGATATACGTGAATATAAGCTAAAACAAAAATAATATTTCGTCATACACACAATATATTTCGATGCAATCAACTCAAAAAACATACCCTTCTCTTCCTAGAACTTTCATGTGTTTTACGGTGGATATTTTATATTTACTTTATCCTACCCCTAGGAATAACTTAATTTACTACCGCGAACCTGCCACGCAACACGTCGCTGTCTAATGGGTGGTAAAACTCGGTATTAAATTCCATATCCATAAAGGGGGAGTGCATTAGAATGCCCGGCCCGCGCCGCGCGCGCCCGCTCTCGTAAAATGTTGTCTGACTCCGGACAGTCTTAAAGTGCCGAAGTGCATACGTCTTTCTCATTATGTTTTTTTTACAGGCTTCCTCCTTACCTGCGCGGGATCGTGCGGTTTGAGATTGTACATTTTGATTGGGCTTTTTAAATAAAACCATGTAATGGCAGAACAGTTAGAATGAAATAAATGAAAATTGGACTGATAAAAAAATTTAATTATAAACACAGAAATAAAGTATTTGTTTCCGATACTCTTATTAAACAATATTAGATCAGTCGGAGTGCATCATTTAGAACCGGAAATACATATTTAATTGCATAGAGTTCGCACCTGCCTAAACAGAAAGTTCTTTTAAAAGAGTTAAAAAAGACCATTAACTAAACTCTGGGCTCACTTTGCAACATTGTCCAACGGTAATGTGACTCATTAATTTATAAATTAGTACGGGAAAATTACATACAAAGATCGATACGCTGTGCCTTCGCTTGAGGTAGAAAGTTGTCGAACACATTTTAAATAACAATTTTTCTCAAAAGTGTGGTTTCATATTTTTACTTTTGAATTCGAAATTTCAAATTTGAAGAGATAAGAAACATTTTGCAAAAAAAAAAGTCTCGTAGTTATTAAATATTTTTTTTTAACGAGAAGAACCTGTATATCATTTCTATAGACCCGAAGGTCTCTAGAAATAATGTATTGGTTTCTATACCGAATGTAATAATTGAATGTCGCTCCGTGGGGCGATATTCAAACATCACTATTTATTTATTTTTTTTTTTCTTTACTTTAATGTCACATCAAGTAGCCGCCATCTTGAATGTTACGCGCAAGATAAGATAATAATTTATTACAAGCAAAATCTATCTATGGCATAAGTTTAGGCTATAAAGCGCAACAAAAAAAATAATTATTCTAACTTATGCATTGTAGTGTTGAGTAAAAAACATTATAAAGACTATTTTACGGTTTGCAAAATGTGTGAATAATTGTAAATATTTTAAATATATCATAAATCTATTAAAAATAAGACCTTGTGAGCCTCAATAATATTATGCGTCACTAATCTCCCAATGAATAATACTGTTTGAATTTTTTTAAATAAAAAGGTTTACTTAACAAAAAATAATGCAGTATAATTCTTACAGTTAATAAAAAATAAAATAAGATTCTTTTTATAACCAGAATCCACTTTAGAAGTGAATTTAATGAAATACTGTTCATAAGCCTAGATAGGTAGGTTAAAGATAAGCCTTTGCTTAAAAGTTACATTCATAAAATTAAATTAATTTCCAGAGTTATTGAAGTAAAAAAAATATCAAAATCATAAACTAGAACATCATAAAAATGCTGTTCATCATTTTTGTATCATAATCATTTTATTACTATTACTGTATAGTTGATTTATAGATTATATTAATTATGGATTTAGGTACCTACAATATATCTAGATACCTAAATCTGTAAATAATTAATCTTATTCCAGTCTCATTATGCGACATGAGAATAAAAGAAATAAATTATGTGAAAATCATGTGATATATGACAAATATGAGTCTGTGTATAATTAAAACGATTTTGTTTCGATTTACAGAGAATGATTTACAATGTAACATTTTTTTAGCAATTTTGTTAAGTTGAAAAATTTAAGAGTATTTATTCTATTTTCATTTTCAGATTTAATTATATGAAACGTGTCATTTTGTTTCTTTAACATGTAATAATTTCAATAATAAGATTTAATCAATACAATTCAACACTTATGTAAAGAGAGTTTGTAGTATATTAGAAAGATAGAAAGAATCTCATATTAATTTCAGTTTCATCATATTTTCTGTCCTCTAAACAACTTAGGCCAAAAAACAATGTTATATACGATATGATGTGTTGAAAGAGTTCGGAAGGGTCGCCCTAAATCTCATGCAGATCAAATCGGTGGCATGTTAAAAAATATCAAAATTTAACCGCCCGAAATCGACTAGCTCGCATAAACGATTGATGGATGTCCGTGAAATAAGAGACGCATGTAAAGACCATCCCATGTGGAAATTGGTGGTCTCTGCCTACCCTTCAGGGAAACCGACGTGAGTTTATTAAGAATTAAATGCGTAAAATTCTTATAGCATCTAAATGGTACACATTTAGATGCTATAAAAGTTTTACGGTTTACCTAAATATCGGCAACAGGTAAATAATACGTACGAGACAATACAAACGGTATATCCGAGTTGAAATGTCATCGCGGGCGTGTTGCAATGGATAGGCCGTCGCCGTCGTCCCGGCGTGACGGCCTCTTCCACGATTCCAACAACAAACTACGTCGACGCCGTTCGCGTTCTAG